>PGWS01032113.1:0-26432 GCA_002896235.1 Cicer reticulatum
ATATATCACATTTATTACATTACTCTCGTTATTTATTTTTATCTCATAAAATGTCTATTGAGTATTTACACATCATTTTCCATATTATTATTAACAGAAATACAAAAACAATGTATTAATTTGTGCATTTTTATATTATTCTCCATCCAAAAATGAAATATAATAAAAACTTTAAATGTCTTTTAGAATAAAATATAAACAGTCAATAATTTATTTCATATTTAACGACGATGTCTTTAAAATACTCTTAGTTTAATTTTTTTCTCTTCAGTTTTCCAATGATCTAATAACGTCATTTATAAAGATATTTAAATAATTAATATTATATTATTTTATGAAATTCCATAAATTAGATGTCTTCAACTATATTTTTAAGAAAATACAATATTATAAATTTAACTGAAAATCAAAAAATAAAAAAAGTGCTTTAAAGTTATTTCCGTATGCTTTGACAAACATATTTATGTAGCGTTGTCATCAAAATGTTAGTGTAAGTTAATTTTGCGTCAAAAATACACTTCCATTAAACTTCTTTCTAAATATGTGTTATTTGATCTAGTTTTATTTATTGTTCATTTTCGAGAGAGTTTATTTTCTTTATTTTCTTCTTTTTTTTTTTATCATATTTCATCGTAAAATATTCATTTTATTTTAATTCGTTTGTTTTAGTTTCACATTTCTCTATATTATTTGATCATATTACTTTTAACATGTAAGTTATTTTTTATTTTAATTATAATTGTGTTGTTAAAAGCGTATAAATAATTTATATAAATGAAGTCTAACTAAAATTGGTACTTACTTCTGAATTTCTTTGTATTATGGTATAAACTAAATTTATCATTAATAAGATTAAATAGTATAGTAAGACAAAATTAAGGAGAAGGAGAAAAAAAATGTGGGAGATCGAGGATATACTGATAAAATAAGCGCGGGTTATGATAAACGGCTCCAGCGGGAATGTAACCGTCGTTGTTGTGTGGTGATTTTGACAGACTGAGATGTGCTTCTATCATCTCCTAATGCTGCCTTCCGTATGAACTTCGTCGTGCCAGCCTTCTCCTCTCTTTTCTTCTTTGCTCTCACCTTCTTACTTCCCTCTGTAACAATAAAATAACACGCTTAATTAATCACTTACACTAGTTAACTCCTCGTTCAATCAAAACATTAATTAAGTCTACTTATACATAATTAATTAATCAGTGATAAAGGATATAGAAATTAAATTGAATTAAACTATAGCAGTAACGTACTGATGGATCGATAATTGAATTGATGTTGTGAAAATTAAAAACTGAACCTAGCTAGCATGCGTCTAGTACTTTTTTTTTCTTTCCTTTTTTGTATTTAAGATCCACGCCGGCGTTTGAGTAAGAGTAGAGAATTAGTTACCGTTACGGTGCAGTTTGAGTGACTGGTGTGTCGAACGGCAAGGAGGTGATCGTTCTCGCCGGAAACCTTTGTTCGTAAGTGATGAAGTGAAACGAATATGAGGCTTTGTGTCGATAATGAATTTCGTCAATTTCGAAGAAGCATCATATAGACGACGGTGAATAACGCTAGAGATAGTAACGTAGTGGCAAAAGCAAGTGTCTTATGGCAAATCTTCATTTTCTTTCTTCTTTTTTGGTTGAACTTTGAATTCTTTTGTATACTTTGGAGTGTTTGAGAGAGAGAGAGATGAATGTGAACTATGTGATGGAGGTATAGATGTTATAATATCTATCTATCTCTTTCAGACTTTTTTGTTGGGTGAATCAGCGTGGACACTCAAATTTGAACTTGTAGAAGCTCCAATGACGGATTTGACCCTGAAATCTGAAATTACTATTTGGACCTCGGAGAGGCAAGAGGCAGTGACGAAGATACGTTTTTTATTTAGCATTCAAAAAAAGCGTTAACATATTCGCGCTAAAAACGGGAAAAGTTTTGCGCAGATTAGAGACGATTTTTCTCTCTTTAAATGCCAACTCCTGTTAGTTTTCTTACTATATTATATTTTAGCTTCTTCAATACACAATTCAGCCTCGTTCCATCTTCTACCAAGCTAGACATCCCTCTCCATTATTTTTGAGCTGAAGCAGATAATTTTGTTTTTGTTTTTGTCCATCAAACGGATAATTTTATTACTATAAATTTGAGTATATAAAAAGCTTAATTATATTATAACATGTACTAAAATCACATTGTTTTTATTAAATCTAATGATTAATTAAATGAACCAAAATTTAGTGATTTAAAATCAATTTTTTAACTTGATGGGAATAAAAAAATCTTTAATTTCTTAAATCATAAAGTATTTCCTTTAGTTTTTAAGTACAATTATTTGTTGTACTTTTTATATATTTTTACTTATATTCTTTTAGTTCTCCACTCTTTTCTGTTACTATTTTCTTTAAATCTTTATTCGATTCATCTATCTTTTATTATAATTGATAAGAATGTATATTATTTTTAATATATCTAATACATCTTTTGAATTAGATAAATGAAAATAATTCTACTTAGTAAATAATAATTAGTAGTTTGAATTGAATTTTTATATCTCTTAGAAATTATTTCTTCGAGGAGTTAAAATGTTGGAATAGATATCTTTTATAAACAATGTAGTAATTAGTTATTATGTTATTTTATGAGTTTGAATTTAGCAAATTTTATATCTCTTGCGAGATCTTTTAGCCATCAAAATTATTACGTGAGCCATATTGAAACGAATTTTAAAACTATCTTTTCTTTCTCTAAAATATATATCACTCTCTCTCTTATCTATTTGTTAATGTAACTTGGACAATTAAGCACAAATTTGTGCAAACAAATTGAAAGTAACAATAATAAGTTGGTGAGCATTGAATTTATACTTTTTTTTTAAATAAAATCACGTCTTGCACAAATGGTCAAAACGTTTAATTTTTGCTTTTGTGTATAAAGAGAAAAATCTATTTTGTAAGTTTCAAAAACTTTTCTATTGAGATTAATCACTATTAAAAAATAATGATAAAAATTTCATATATAAGCACACAGTTATGATAAATAAACAAATTTAAAAGATAAAATTACAAAGTTTAGATGAAACGAGAAGGAAATATCTATATTACTTTCTAATATAATACTAACAACTACATGAATTGTTTTGTCAATAATTAAAAAAAAAATGTTAACACTGTTCAAGTTATTTAAAAAAATACATATATTGTATAAATTAATTAATTAATTAAAACAAAGCAATAAATCCTTAAACAAAACATGTGGTTTTCTCTCTTGAGTAATTAAATAGCCGGCGTACACTCCTTTATGTAAAGCGTAACTACTCATCAACAGACTCTCCCTTTCTGTTTTGAGTGGCCAATGAAAGGTTATGCGTAACAATTCCAACAAACATGGCCTGAAAGCATGCTTGAGCTAACACAACAATAAAGACGAGCATATCATTCACACTTTGCAATTATCTTATCGCATTTTCCTATAGCAGTTAAAATGGGATTCATCAGCGGCATGATCGTTGGTATCGCCGTTGGTATTGTATTGATCGTTGCTTTACTCGTCAAGAAAGCATCCGATCCAAGCGTCGCTCCAATCTAGTATGTTAAATCTCAAATTCACATTCATTTTTAACTCTCTTCAATTTCATTCCCACAATAACATGAACCTTATGATACATGATATTTTAATTTCATTAAACAATCATTTGAATCTTAAATATATGAAACAGTCCTATAATAAAATACAAAAAGAATCCCTAGATGGTTATTTTATTAAGTCTGTCTTTGATTAGTTAATTTGGTCCCGTGTTTTTTTATTAGCCAATTTTAGTCCGTGCTATTATGAATAATGAAGATCCACTTAAGGATGTTTTATTCGATAAATAATCATCCCCAACAACACGAAAGACATATTACTGAAGTTCCGTTTCGAAAATTAAAAACTGAGTGAAATGCACTACTTTCGATAGTGAATTAACATCTTAGGAGCAAAAATGGGAGGGGATGAGCAATCACCATTTTATACTTTAGATTCAGTAACATACTATTGGAACATGGTTTTGCAAATTTAAAGACCAAAATGACCGTTGCCTCATTATAATTCAGTTACTGTGCGTGTTTTGTGATCTGTTATAGGCGAAGACGATAGCACAGTTTGCGAGGATGACGGTGGAAGATTCTAGAAAAACTTCTACCTCCAAAGTTCATCCGTCATGGGTGGTCTTCACTAAGAGGCAGAAGGTGAGTTCAACTTGTTAATTTGAATGTAAAATTTTACTTGCTAATTCAAGTTCAATTTTGATATGGATTCTGATATTAATTTGTTCATTAATGCAGTTTAAATTGGCTTAATATGGAGTTAGAAAAGATATGGCCGTTCGTTGATGAGGTACTTAACTTTGGTTTTTGGATTATCATCTTTGGAGATATTATTTTTATTGGATGATGAGCTATATGGATTATTGGCTTTGAATAATGCAAAATTGAATGTGAAAATGCATGTAGGCAGCGTCTGATTGATAAAAAGCAACGTTGAACCAATTCTTGAACAATATAGGCCAGTGATTTTGTCTTCTCTCACATTTTCTAAGTTGACGCTTGGCACCGTTGCTCCACAATTTACAGGTGCGATATATTATATTCTTGTGAATTTTGAATCTTGCCTTTTGGGTTATGACCAATGGGTATCAATGCTGCCTTATACATATTTTTTTTAGTTGCATGTAGTAGTACTTGTGCTTGTTATTAAGTTTATGCAAAAATTCAAAAACACGGATGATTTTGTCTCATGCTTATGGCTTTTTGGATTCTCTTGTTCCATGATACTCATAAGTCATAACCAAGGTGAACTAAGTGAACCGAAGGTTTTCCATTTATTAAATGTTGGTTTTTGTTCATCCCAACAATATCATACTTATGCTGAAATATGCTGCTTGAAATTCTAGGAATTTCAATTGTTGAAGAGGATAGTGGGCCTAATGGAGTGACAATGGAGTTTGACATGCAGTGGGATGGAATCCCAATATTGTTCTTGACATTAAAACCAAAGTTGGTGTTGTACTGCCTGTGCAGTGATAACAAATCATTGTTATGATGGCTTTTTGAGCATTAATTTTCAATCTATCTGAAATATGTCTCTCTCTCATAAAACATAACTATGTGTATTTTTTTTAAAAAAAATACTAGAAAAACAAAATTATATTACCAAATCAAATGAACGCTGTCATACTAGTTCTGGTGAATAATTTCGACTTTCAATTTACATTGTTTATCTAGACATGTTTATCTTCCATGTCTTATAGAAATGTATAGTTCGATTCATATGTGCATTTTGTAATACAAATCATGAAGACATCATATAGGCTTCAGCTATCTTATTGGCAAACGATTTGCAAACCTTTCATGGATGAATAATATGGACTGTGCAATTCAATCTATTGGGTTGTATGTGGATATATAATAGTGAGTAAAAATAGAATGCAATGAGATAAAACAAATGGAATGAAGTTACCATTTCATTATTCAAATTTTTTTTCTTCATGAAATGAAGAAAAGAAACTGGTTTCATCATAAACCCCCAAACTACTATCATCCAAAGAATAGGAACATTCCACTCTATCCTACTATAACATCCAAAGAATATAATTTACTATCTCATTGCATATCCCTATCCTTTAATATAAACATAAAATTGGTGGCATCATTATTGATTTTGCATATGCCAATTTTTATAAGCTATTCCTTATCATTCTATTATTTCTCTTTCATTGCACCTTGTTTATATAGGTAAAAAATATTGGATTCACTGGGTTTTCAGGTTGATCTTCAAACCTCTTGTAAACGAGTTCCTGCTTTTGGAGCCGTTGTGTTTTCTCTCTGAGAGAAAAGGTGAGTTATACCGTCTTTGTAACTTATGCTCATATTAGGAGAAAATTGGGATATATTTCAACATGTTGAAGGAAGGGATAATTAGCCGAGGTTCTTTAGTGATACCTCTTTTTTTGATGTCGAGTAACTGGAATAAAACTAACTTCAATCAGTGCTAGCAACATAATACAGATTTATAGTTAATGAGAGTTTATTCATCTACGTGTAAGCTTAAAAATCCAACCACCTCACTTTGTTTTCCTTGTTCTGCAAACAGAAAGCTCTGGATTTTACTCTTAAGGTCGTTGGGGGTGATATATCATCTTTACCAGGAATATCTGATGCTATAGAGGTACAAGAAAATTTAATTTTTTATGGTAGTCTGTGGATATGTTGTAATATCAAACAATGAGCCATTAACACAATCTTCACGAGTGCACAATATTTCCTAGTTGTGTAATAATAGACCAATGTCAGTCATTAGATGAAAAATTTCTCGTTTAATATTTTAGTAGTTTTATGGTTTTACAAATTTTAGTGCTGTGTGTTATTTTTAGTCATTGAAAATCTTAATTTTATTACATATCCAATGTTTTTAAGGTATTGCTCTACTTCTTTTCACTATTTTTTCCCAACTCTTCCGGCGATCTCAATTTGTTGATTCTGATGTTTTTGTTAGCAGAGGTTTGAATAGCAGAGGTATAATTAATAAACAAGTTAGGCATATGATGGCTCACGGCATTAATCAATTCTTCTTAACTCATTCAACGCTCTTCCTAAGTAACAAACTACTCTGTCATTTATTCAGGAAACAATTCGAGATGCATTGAAGACTCTATAACTTGGCCAGTACGCAAAAATTTATACCAATTATACCTGGCGATTACAGGTATCTGAAAAGCTCATTTTCATTTTCTTAGCAAAAAGAGTATAGGATTATTTACTTTCTAAGTTATGTTTTTAGGAATCTTAACGTTTGATCAGTGCTGATAATAATAAAAGGATAATACTATTGAACATGTTTTTTTTTAATTGGGGATGTGGTCCAACAATTACTATTTATTGACCTTAAATGGATTTAGTAAAAGTTTTAAAACTTCTATGTCAAAAATGCTATTAAGTACAATATCTATCTTTAGCCTTTTCCTTTTTACTATTTGATTGGGCTTGAGTCCAGGCTGACATTTTAACTGGCCTTTTCTTCCTCTCACAGTAACCTAGAATTGAAACAGTTGGAACACTAGATGTAAAACTAGTGCAAGCAAAGAACTTGGCAAACAAGATCTGATTGGGAAATCTGATCCTTATGCTGTCATATTTGTACGCCCGCTTCGTGACAAAACCAAAACCAGTAGAACAATTGTAAGACCTTCCTTAATTTTTACATATTTATTTATTTATTGATCATTGTGTGGTAGTAAATTGTAATCCAAATGATGGCCGTGATGTTCAGAACAACCAGTTGAACCCAATATGGAATGAGCACTTTGAGTTCATTATTGAAGATACATCAACACAGCACTTGACCATAAAGAATCTTCGATGACGAAGGCATTTCAGGCAGCTGAGCTTATTGGCTGTGCCCAAGTTTCCTTGAAGGATCTCGAACCTGGTAAAGTCAAGGATGTGTGGTTGAAATTGGTTAAGGATTTGGAGGTCCATAGGGATAATAAAGTCAGGGGTGAGTAAGATTGTAATTTCTTGGCTTTTTCTTTTCATTCATCTAGCATTCTAGCTTGTAGATGGCAACTGCCAGTTTGTGTAGAGCTTGGCAAGGTGGCATATGGACACTACCTAGACCCTGTTTGGATTAACAGATTAATTAAACTCTTATCTACAAAAACTTATCATAGAAGTGTTTATTAATAAGATATTTCTATTACAAAAATAAAATAAAGTAAAATTTTTTTTGATATAAGCTATAAGGAAAATAATTTATGGACATGTCATAATCTAGTATTTTCTTCATTACTTGCAATTTGTGTTCTTTGTCTTCTCACAACATTCTAATATTCCTGTAGAGATTGATATTATAGTAGTTCATAAGTCTTATTGAGCTTCCTACCATCCCAATATAGGTCCACTTGAGCTCTTGTACTGCCCATATGGAGTTGATAACAGCTTGAAGAGCCCTTTTGACGCTGACTACTCATTAACCACGTTTGAGAAGACCCTTAAGAATGGAGCTAGTGACGCAGAGGATGAGGATCTTTCAAAATCATCACGGGCGAGGAAAAGCAACGTCATAGTAAGAGGAGTTCTATCTGTCACAGTAATTTCAGCTGAAGATTTGCCTGTAGTGGACTTATTGGGCAAGGCTGACCCATTTGTTGTCCTTGGGTTGAAAAAATCAGAAAAAAAACTCAAGACCAGAGTAAGATTTAAGATATTCTTGGCTTGAAAACTTTTGCTATATTTGAATGTTTAATATATTTATGTTAATTTGATCGATAACAAAATAAAATCAAATGAGTAAATCGATTAGCAGTTTGAATTAATTTCAAATTCATACTAGTTAAAAATCAATAGAAAAATATTTTGGTTTGAATTTACATGCCAAATATATTGAATTGATTGTAAGTGAAAATACTGATTTCTACATAGTTATAAGTGATTAAACAATGTTTCTTCTATTTCCAGGTTGTAAATGAAACCCTAAACCCAGTATGGAATCAAACATTTGACTTTGTTGTGGAGGACGGCTTACATGACATGTTAATTGTTGAACTATGGGATCATGATACCTTTGGCAAGGTGATACCTCTAAAATTGTCTTCATGAAGTTGTTTGTTTCAAAGTACTCTATGAACTATGGGATCATAAGATTACAGAAATTGTAAATTAGCTATTGCAAACTGTTGATATTGAATTCAACAATATTTTTCTTTTTTGCTAATAAAAGTAGTACAAGTTATAGAAGTAAGAGGAGTGGTAGCAAAACACTTTTTTAAATATATGTTGTTCATAGCATTGTTTCTTGTATGTGATTTTTTATGAAAATGTTCATCATATATGTTGTGTCCCAAGTCATCAGCTGTCATCTTCATCTCAATATAATACAGCATTTTTCTTGAATAGGATCGTATTGAATGTTTTCTTTTTTGTTTTTCCAGGAAAAAATGGGAAAAGTTATAATGACACTAACCAAGGTCATCTTAGAAGGGGAATACAATGAAACGTTTCTTCTGGATGATGCTAAATCTGGAAAGGTTAGTTTGCATTTGAGGTGGACTCCGCAGCATAAGTACCGCGATCCTTAGTAGACTTCTAGCACAAATTCACTGATGGTACAACAGAATCGACCTGCATTAATCGAAAATCATAATCTACCATCCAACTCAAATCTCTCTAGTAATCTAATAGTTGATAGTGATTCGTCAAATCTATGATACAACCCATATATGATCTTAGAAGAATGATGGGGATTCACTTAATTGCATACGTGAGCCTGACTATGGGGGGTTGCTGTTGCATCGGACAAATCAATGTATGAACTATGAAGTGTGAGCAAACAAAAGTATTTCGTTTTTCTATGTAAATATGAGATATTTTTCTACGATAATTCATTTTGTAAAAGAGAATATTCTAAATAAAGTACATAAGTTTATAATCTACAACTTTTATTACTAATAATAAGTTGGTAATGTTGTTTATTAATACTCGATCTATGATTTTTCTTAGCTGATTAAAAAATATCTTGTTATATTTTGAAATTACAACTTGACTATTAATCAATTGTGTAACTTGGATGTTATAGTACTTTAAATTAAATAATTTTCTTATGTTGTATAGAATTACAAATTTGACATAAAACTTATATCTTGTAAAAGAACAGTTATGTGATTCTTATTTAGGCGAGTACGGAATAGACTCAGGGAATTATCTATGGACTATGGTTTAGATTATTGTTCATGCTAGTACTAGGAAAAGGATAAGGTTTTTAAGATATGATATAGACACCAAGAAACCTTGTCACAATCTAGTGTAACACTTTTGATTTTGGCATTGCACTATCTGGAAATCAAATTTCTGCACAATTCCTCTGGATAACTTAGGTACCTGTCAGGTATCAACTAATTTACCCTAATTACTCATCGTAAACAAAATTTACTGATTTGAACTGCATGCCATCAAAATTGATCAAATGGTCCAAACTTTAAAACTCAGTTTTTTTTATATAATAAAAATAATATAACTTACTTTAAAATATGAATAAATCAAAATTAATTGGACAACTACATATTCGTCAACAACTAATAATAGTCGTAAAAAAAATATGTAACATTCTTTAAGATCTAACATGTTGTTATACGTTGAATCTGGATGAGAGAGAAGAAGACGACTGGTGTTGCCCTTATTAGAGAATCCGACTGAGTCTTTATCAAAGGTTTCCATTGCAATTAGGAACCTCCCCTACTTTCTATTTCTTCCTTTTTTTTAGGACTATTGTGGATTTTCGTGCCTCTGTCTTTCCTTTCATTTATCAACCCATAATATATACTACAATGGTCTTAAATAATCATAAGTATAAAATAGTCAAATTTTATTTATATTTTCATCGAACACTTATGATATTATAACAAAATCTCTAAAATTGCATTATGGTATTACATTACTAATTTTATATTCCAAAAATTGAGTATCAAAACTATAATTAATTTTAAAATATAAAAAATTATGATAGTTGTGAATACAAATTAAATTAAAAAAAAATAAAGGAAGAAAATAATATTTACATGAATGAGTCACTGGTTGGTCCAGTCCATTGATGAGAATGACCGATGAAATGACTGACAGTTGAGTTTGTTTTTCCCTTCACTTCCCTTTCTTGTCTTTCCTATTTCTCCATCCTTCTAGCTCTTTCTTCCCGAACAAACAAATGAACTCAATTTCCACTTTCTTCTCTTCAATTTCTCTCATCCATGGACAATGATGATACTTCCAACCACCGTATCCTAACTCTTCTCAAATCCCTCAAAGAAGCTTCCAAACATCTTCAAATTAAATCAACCCTTTCACCATTCTCTTCAAAAACGACTCAAAATCCGCCATTGAAGCACTTTTTAGAGCTCGAATCAAAAGCCATAGTTATCTTCTCAACTCACCCATATCTTCACACCCTCTCCAATTCCCTCTCCACACTCAAAACCTTAATCCAAAATCTCGATAAATTCAAAGGCTACGGATTTCGATCACTCCTTCAACGCCAAATCACTGCTTACAAAATTTCACAAGCTTCATCTTCATTGGAATCCGAAATTCAAATCTACTTGGACCGTGTAATCGTTGTAAACCTCGTGAACACGCTGCAAGAACATCATCAAAACGAAGAAGAACAAGTTAAGGTTTTGGTCGAGTTTGAAGAGAGATTATCGAAAGGTTTCGATTTGGAGTTCCAAGATTTGATTTTGAAGGCAAAATTGTTTACCCTTCTGGAAAACAAGTTGATTGAACCGTTTAATTCGAAAAGGGTTCGAGAAGAATCGGCGGTGGCTATAGCGGATTTGGTGAAATTCAACAAGAATGTTTTTGTAGGGTTAGTGTTAATGGGTTCCACGATTAAAGCTTTAATAGCAATGGCTTCTGAATGTTCTATAAGGGTTCTTTCTTCGCTGGTTAGATTCATTCGAAGTCCTTTGGTTGATGAGATTTTTTCTAATGGGGAGATTCCTAAAATTGTTGTTTTTTTGTTGTCAAGTGATTTGTGTATTTGTGTTGCTGCGTTGGAGTGTGTTTTTGAATTTGGTTATATTGGGAGAAAGGAAGTTGTTGAAACTATGTTGCAACATGAGTTAGTTAAGATATTAATGGATTTGCAAAGAAGAGATGATTTTGATGAGTGTATTTTTGATGGTTGTGTTTCGAGGTTTGCAATACAAGTGGAAGTTGGTGAAGGTTTGAGTTGTGAAGAGAAAAGAGAGGTTAAATTGGAGATGTTGAGATTGGTGAAAGAGGCTTCTCAATCAGATGTAGAGTTTGTCAATGTTAGTGCCGAGATATTGTGGGGTTCTTCACCTTAGAATTTGGGGTTAGATCGATGATGCTTGTTTGAGAGGAGCACGTGTTGCTTTGGTGGTTTAATGATTTTAGTGCCATTGGTGATGGAATTCCGATTCTAAAAGAAATGCAGTTTTTGAGAGAATTCTGAGTGCATGAATCTGGAACCATGATGGAGGGGTTGATGAGTTTCTCGTCTGAGTATGTCGGTAGAGGTGGATATTGTGTTAAAATTATGAGATTCTTTCGGATACCTTGGTCAAAGTGGATATGAGATTCTTTTTTCTAGACCGCATAGCCGGTAGTAATAAAACAAATAAATCAATAACATTTAATATTATAAATATCCATATTTGTTTATTTGGTTTATATACATATATAATATTAATTATTATTTATTTATTAATAATTATTTAATTTATATTTTTAGAGTATCTTGTTTGTTTTAGAGGAGTTTAGTTTTATATTTAGCTCATATATTATATTGGGGTAAATTATTGTTTTTGCCTCTAAAAATATAACACCAATCTGCTGTCAAAAATTTAAGTTATTTCTCAAATCATTAAAATGGCGTAATTTAATTTTTAAATGCTATAATGATGAAGAACTACTTTATATGTTTAATAATTTTATATAATAATAATTATATCTTTAATAACTATTTTAATGATTCAATTATTAATATGAGTTTTTCATTGAATTATTGATCAAAATGACATCACCTTTAAACTTGGTTAGTTTATATATTGGAAAAATTTTGGATTCCAAACACGTTGATCTTAACTGATGAATAATAATTGGTTGATCTTATATGATCAATAATAATTGATTATAATATAATATCAATTATTAATACATTTAATTCACTTCTCTAACCTTTCAATTTAAAAGAATCAAATTACACGTATTAAACATAAATAATCCATAATTTAAAGGTTTGTTGCTTTTAAGATTCTAAAAAGAAATTTTGAATTATGTTTGTGAGTAAGATTTTCTTTAGGATAATTTTATTGAAAATTATTTTATGTTACAATGAAATTGTTATTTTGATTAGTTTTTTAAGAAAATTATGTTGAATAGAAGATAGATAAATAAAAAACGTCTTTTAAATTATGAGTGTTTAAAATATTTTATTTTTACCTATTTTATTCAATAATTATTGATGAAGATATCTCATTCAAAAAGTAGAGCAATGTAAAATATCATATTTATAATTATTAAATATCAAAATTACTTTTAATTTATACTCGATTTCTATGTAAAATAATGAGTATATCTTAGTAAGTCAATTAGTACATTTTGTTGGTTTTTCCAAAAGTATAATTAAAAGAAGAGAAAATAGATAGTGGTGTAAACATAATTTATTAAACAGTGTATATATAGTTAAGTGTCACTGTAAAACTTTTGTCCACTTATATTGTATCATTAAACCCATAACAAAAATATATAATTCAATCCAATTGAATTGACATATATAATTCACCCTAGGAGCATATTGGTGGTGAGGAGGAGACCTGTTCCTAACCAAATCAAGAGCACAAGTACTCAATTACGATGTTTTCATAACCTGGATTTCTAGATTAAATGAGGTTAGGATCAAATAATGTTGTAACAAGGGATCTATTCCTTTTTTTTTCCAAGGCATAAGCAAACTATCAACATAAGTATTTGTATGCTGATGAGGCACCCCCTGGTGGTTTAACAAGGTTAGACCCATCGTTTAGTCAATTGCTATTCCACAAAAGGATACTGGATCTGTTTCCAATACTCCAACAACATCCCACATGCAAAAGCGGTTTCGCACTCCAAATGCTCCTCCAAACATAGCTTGGATTATGACCAAGGTTAGCAGACAAAAAGTCACTCTGAGGAAAATATTTAGCTTTGAAAAGACGAGTGACAAGGTTGTTCGGGTTAGATAATAATTGTTATCCTTGCTTACCAAACATGGATAGATTGAAAGCACTAATATTTTTATAAGTCATATCTCCATCACGTTTGTGTATTGCGAGCTTGTCCCACTTGAGCCAATTGATGCCTCTAGTTTGTCCTCCATTTTTGCCCTGCCAAAATGAGTTCCTCATTTTTTCAATCTCATCTCCTAAAGCAGGGGGTATCAAAAATATGTTCGTTACATAGGACAAAATAGCTTGGAGAATAGATTTAATTAGGACTTCTCGGCCCGCACGAGAGAGACTTTTATTGATCCATGAATTGATCTTCCGCTAAATTATGTCCTCAATAAATCTGAATTTTTTTTTTTACTTCTACCAATCATTTAAGGTAGTCCTAGGTATTTTCCAGTTCCTAATACCGAGCGCACATCTAGAAGGTCTGTAATCTTTTCCTTCAAATCTTCATTCACATTTCTACTGCAAAACACTTTATATTTTTGCAAATTTATAGCTTGACCAGACGCAGCTTCGTAAACAGACAACATATTTTTTTTATAGTCTTTGCTTCTCTAATAGAGACTCTAAAGAACAAGAAACAAACATATACAAATAAAATGTGTGAAATAACTGGGACGTTTACACTTAATTCATTTTTTAATTTAAAAATAAAAAATAAACTTTTCTTTCATTTCCACTTCAAAACCCTCCATTCAAACATTATCCAAAAGAAATTTATCCTAAAATATTTGATTTTTTTCTATTTAAAATGTTTTAAGTAAAGCAATCGAATTCGAGTAATTGTAAGTCTATTTTTTTCATATGTATTTGATCGCTCAAATTTGTACATCAAATTAATTTATTCGAGTGACTCAGATTCGATCGAATCAACGAATTTTGCTCGGTCCTAGTTACTCTCTTCAAATGGGTTATCTATTCAATAAGTTTATGTATCTTTATATAATAAATATGGCCGACCTAACATATTATGAGGTCTAAAGCAAAATTCTCATAGACTTTTCAAAGTTAATAAATAAATTATTAATATTTTATATAATAATTATAAAAAATTATTTAGCTGAAATCATGACATTTTAAAATCTATTTTCTCTATATTTTTTTAAAAAATAAAATAAGACATTTCAACTGATATACAACAATCTAAAAACTTATGTAGAATTTTCTATTTTTTTGGTGAAGAAGAAAACAATATGTGTATATATGTTGTACTATTTCAAGAGTTCATGTTAGCAATGTATTCACTAATTGTCTCGTGATTTCTCAATTTATAACTAATATTTTTCATGTTAGCCATGTGTTCAATATTAATCTAAGCGCATTAAATAATTTACAACAAAAACAAAATAAGATTCATTTTTAGTAAAATCTATATTTTTCTACCAATAAATCTGTCAGTATCAACAAACATTCACCAATATTTTTAATTTGACTTATTTACATAGAGATCTTTTTACGATTTAATAAAAGTTTCAACTCACTCTGATTCATATTTTTGAGTTGACATGTATATCTTTAAATTATTTATTAAATTTAATATAATTAATATTATATAATATATTTTGAAATTAATAATAAAATTAATTGATTTAATATTTATTAAAATAATATAAAATTTATACAATATTTTGTCGGTATTAATTTTTTAAAATAATAGAATTTGATGTTTTTTGTCGAAGTAAAAAAAATAAGTTTTTTATTGAAGTATCAAGCAGTTGTTCTAATAACCTTATCCGACTTTAATAATAAGATATAAATAAGATAATAATTAAAAATTTAATATATTTAATTAAATATTTAATTTAGATATATTAATTTTTTCATTATAATTTTTATTTATATTTTATTTTGCAGAGTACCAAATTGATAAATTCACCGTGTTGTGGATGGAGTTTAGTTTTTGAGATGCTCTCGTACTGTCGTCAACGAGTCCCACGAATTCCTCAATTTTATTTTACATTACACCAACCCCGCGTGGCACGCATGGCAAATATATAATAGTGCAAAGAAAGATATTAGTAAAATATTCAGCTGCATCCATGTTACAATATTCTAATTTATACACTCACCACTTAACTCTTACTAAGTTTTTGAATTATCAAAACTTATGAAACATGAAGTTTAGGAAAAGAAAAAACAAGAACACCATTAATTAACGTAAAAACAATAACCTCGTTTTACACGCACTTAAAATATCCATATTCGTCACTTCTATCCATTGCCCAATTAAACCTCACACATCTCTATATAAACAGTGATGCAATTAACTTCCAAAAACACAACACAAACATCAAAAGCCACCATCCAAGAAAAGAAACAATGAAATCTATTCTTCCACTATGTTGTTTCCTTTTCCTCTTAGTACTCAACACGAAACCACTACAAGGAGCAGAACCAGAGCCAATAGTAGACAAACAAGGAAACCCTCTTCAACCAAATGAAGGTTACTACGTTTGGCCACTTTGGTCTGACTATGGAGGCATAACATTAGGCCAAACAAGAAACAAAACATGTCCCTCGACGTAATTCGCAACCCGACGCTATCGGTAGCCCAGTCTTCTTCTCCGCATCAGGTTATTAGATACTTAATTAACAAATTAACTCATTAATTATTATTCTAGTTAGGACTTAAATGAAATATAAAAATATAAATAGTTAAAAAAAAGTGATGTATTAAATTTTTAAATTAAAATCAAATAAATCAATTTTTTAGTTACATAACTAAAAAATTGATTTAAAATAATTAATTAATTAATTAGTTATACAAGTTAAATCCACTTTTTAGTTACTAACTAACTTTTACGTTTAACTCTAACTCTAACTAATTACTAACATATATCTGATACAGGTCTTGATTACATTCCAACACTCACTGATTTAACAATCGATATTCCAATTTTGGGAAGTCCTTGCAAGGAATCAAAAGTTTGGAAGCTTTCAAAAAGTTGGGTCAGGGTTTTGGTTTGTGAGCACTGGTGGTTTAGCTGGTGATCTTGTTACCAAGTTTAAGATTGAGAGGCTTGAAGGTGACCATGCTTATGAGATTTATAGTTTCAAGTTCTGTCCTTCTGTAACTGGTGTTCTTTGTGCTCCTGTTGGGACTTTTGAAGATGCTGATGGAACTAAAGTTATGGCTGTTGGTGATGGTATTGAACCTTATTATGTTAGGTTTCAGAAGGTTTCTAGTTATAAGAATAAGATTTGAGCAGTGGTTAAGGTTGATAGGTTTTTTTGTTGTTGTGTGTGTTGTGTAGTGAAGTGGGATGGTCATAATAACAATAAGGCATGAAAGAGTGCTTGTCTCTGTTTTTGAGATTTGCCACTTTGTTTTTCTGGTCAAAAGTGAAATGAAATTGAACTTTTTACTCATACATTTTTGTCTCAATTTTTCTATTTTCTATTTTTCTCCCAATAATTTATTAGTTCTTTCTAATTTTATGATCTATCGGTAAACATTTGAAAAATTTAGACAAATTGTGTATGATTTGGCACTTTTGGTTTTGTGCTTGATGAAATTTTACTTATCAATGCTTCTCTTGTTACTAATTAAACATGAAACATACGACGACTTCATGTGTTTTATGTGATTAAAATGTACCACTCAAAACTCAGAGTAGTGAAAAGCATCAAAATAGAGAATTTTATGCTACTTGTCACTTCCCATATCCTCTATATGGATAATTAGTACATTGCCAATAGCATTCTACATGAAGAGAATAATTTGTATCTCAAAACTTTTAGAGTCGGTGGAGTGAGAGAAACAACATGTCAAATGATTTATAATTTTCAAAAAAAACATTGACAACGATATTATCAACTTAAATTTTAAGATTATAAGTTATTACTCTTATATATTCAACATTTAATTCATTTTTTATTGATATAAACTTAACTACTCATATTTTAATCCAACACAACTTCATTCAAGACAAAATGACAATTTTATATATATAATATATATATATATAGCTTGCTATAACAAAAATAGAAATAGATTGCGACAAATCAAAACAAGAAATAAAAAGATGTTGATTGACTCCCACATCTTGAGAAATAACGTTAACATGAAGCTACCTCTATTTTACATAGATGAAATGGTATTTTAGGAATAAAATTTATTGGTTGTCTTGTTATATGTAAAATTAAGAGTCATTTTTAACAAGTGTCTTTATACTATTAAATAGTCAAAATAAAAGATAAATTGAGTGATTTTTATTTTTTACTATTTTAAAGATATAAATTACATTACTACAAATTTTTTTTCTTACAATTAATTTCTTAACAATCCCTTCTCAAAGGCATTGTTAAAACTTTTTTTTCCAAAATGGAGGACTAATTACAAAATCTATTCAATGTGATGATTAATTAAGAGTTATTATTTTTTATAATGAATACGTCCTCTGGTCTTTAAATTTAAATAATATGTAAGAAAATTGAATATATCATAATTTAAAATTTTAACTAAATACACTCAATTTATTTAATTTTTATAATAATTATAATTGAAATTATCATCCATTTAAAAAAAAAATTTGAAAGTATTAATTTAAAGATAAGTTTTTGTTTTTTTTATCTTATTTCAAAGTGCAATAATGTTATTTAAGCCACACAACTTCTTATTTTTTAGTAGAATATTAGCAAAAGTTATAAGACCATCATTTTTCACATCTCAATTGAATAAAACTATTTTCGTGTTTCTAACTTTTTTTTTTCTATAGACTTCACATAAGTCATTCTTTCATCTATACAATACTATTTATTTTTTCTATAAAAAGTGCACACCTATTAAACTCTACTCCCCTCCAATTGAAGGAGTAATTAGTTTACAAATTCTTTTTTCAATGCAATATATATAAATACTTCATATAACAATTTTGTATAATCATTTTTTTTCCACGTATACATAAAAACAAAATATTCTCTATTATAACTCAATTGCCTTTTATAAAAATATCAAAAGTAATATATATCTTAGTTATATCTAAGAAAAAAGTTGGAAAGGTTATTAAAAAGAGTAAAGTTCGAATATAAATTTTATCTAAATTTATAAAATATTTTTAAAAATAAAAAATAATATATATATATATATTATATATAAATATAAAAATAAAAAAATAAAAAAACACAAGCAGAAGCAGAAGGATTATTCAGAAATGATATGTGACCGAATAGCGTGTGCCAAAGCATAACAACATAAAATTCAGATTAACCAAAGAACAGAACAGAATAGTGTGTTTTGGCTATGGCCTCCTTCACAAATCACTCATTCTTTTTCTTTTCATTGAATTTTGCTTCTCAGTTTTACCTTCATCATTCGCTCAATCGCCTGTCCCTGGGTATCAATTTTAAATCCCTAAACCCTAATTTCACTTTGCTTTCTACAATCACTTTTTCCACTGCCTCGATTAATTCACCGTTGATTTTAACCAATTTTCTTCCACAGTCTCTTCCGAAGGTTACACCATTTTATGGTCGAGTCAAGATCCCAAGTAGTTCTTACCTTTTATCATCATATCATTTATCTGATTTCCCCAATTTGGGTTTTTTTAATTTACACCGAATCAACATTTGATGTTTAACGTGAATATTCAATCGTGATTTAGAATGAAAAAGGTATTGAAAGCCGATCTGTAAATGAACTTAATACACTATAGGATAGTATAGGTTTTGCTTGGCGTTAAAAGCTATTTTGCCATCCTTGATGGGACTGGCAATGGTTACTTGGGTAATTAATAGGTTCAAGTTTTATCATACTTTTTTTTTTTAATTCATTGAATTAACTGTGGGCAAAAGTTGTTTTAGTTTAAACTTTTTGTTAGGTTATATTTTGATTTTTAATTTTAGATATTTAGGATTTTAGGCCCAACAATATTTGGAATGTTAGAATAGTTGTAAATATGCTTTAATGCACCGTTTTATCCATGTCTTGTGTACTGTTTTGTTTCTATGCTCATTCTGTTAACAAACTAAGAGTATGTTGGTTTCTATTTTCATTTTCATTTTTAATTACAAAAAGTACTATGGTTTCATTTATTTCCATTTGCGAAGATTTATATAGGGAATAGTGTCTTTAATCTTATCCTTGATCAGGTTTATGTGATGGTGTTAGTTTGGTCAAGTTCACAAGGTTGGGGGGATTTATGATTTATTTATTTCAGGGTTGAAATGTTAAAATGCAATAGCTTTTATTGCATATTATAATGCATACATCCGGTTTCATATCTATTCTCTGACGATACATGGACTGGTTATGAATAATAGTGTCTAATGGTATCACTGGATCTTTTTGGCAGGTTTTGGAAAACAGAGACTTTAGCCTTCCTGCAAAAGTATCAAATGTCAAAGTCATTACTTAATGGTGGTCAAAGAGTTTCTTTTGTGAGGCCTGATGGATATTTCTCATTGTATATCCTTTTGATTTACAACTTCATTTCAACCTCCTTTTTAATTTGGCGTGTTGACTTTTTGGATATTAAGCCCTATTTAATTCTATAATTGCTTTCTTTCTTTTTCTTGCTTTTGAGAAGTTATAGTTGTTCTATTCTAGTAAATCAATGTTAAGAAACGATCAATTTCCTTAACATGTATGCTTCAAGCCACAACGTGCCTGAGGGACTCATTTAATTGAAGTGGCTGCAATAGGCTATTTCTTTTCTCAGTGGGTACCCAATTTGGAAATTACATCCATAACTTTTCCTTAATATTTTCTTTTCCTATGTATGCTCATGTATTAAATATTGTGTTCATTATGAAGGTACGAGTTGATGTTAGTGCCAGAAACCCTGGCAAGATTCAAGCAGCACTGACAGAAAATAGGAGGGGGCTCAGTGAGTTTGTCTTAGAGCCATTAAAGGGAACAGTATTATGAGGTGGGTTTTGACCGCAAATTTCCTGTTTGTGTTCCTTCCACATTCCTTAAGAGTATTATCTGAATATCTGCATGCTGTTATCTTGTTTTGCTACAGTTAGGGAGCCATTCTCTATTATGTCCATTGTTAAAAGTCCAATGGGTCTGATGATGGGATTTATGCTGATTGTTTGTCTTCCTTATGCCCAAAATTAATGGAAAACATGGGTATGCTTCTAAAGTTTATCTTATGAACTTCTTTGATTTCCTTTCAAGTTTATCTCATATGATGATATGCATGTCTGTATGGCTGTACTTGCTCTGAAAGGATGAAATTATTACTTATTTCCTTTGGTAGAATTTTATGAGACTTATCTTATCCCATAGCAGCAATTTCTGTTTTGAAGCATACATCAAAATATTAAAATCAAGTTAAAATGTCTGAAGTGCCTCCAATCTTTCTTCCTCTCTGTCCATCTTCCAAGTATATTTTTTTTCTTTTTTTGCTGAATCCAAGTATAATTTTCTCCCCTAATGTGCTCTTATTAATTAGTACCACCATTTCAAATACTTTGCTGTCCCCACAAGCTGGGTTTTTTTTTTATGCTATACACATTATGTGCTAAAAAGTCTCACAATCATGAATTATGCATCTTGTGTCCTTTTGGGATGTAGCCTATTTGGTCAATAGCGGGGTTGCATAGCATTCAGCAGTCACTATTGAAAGTCTGTAGCAGAGAAGCTTGCTCTAGCGGCTATAGCTCTCACTGTAGCAGCCAAATCGTATCCATTTGCAGCTGTTTGTGAATTACAGCCTCTAAATTCTCAGGGGAAAAACCTTTGTTTACTACCCATTTTCTTGAATTGAATTTTTAATGTGTAGTTATTTAAGCCTTAAATGGTTAAACTTGTGAGTTTTCTTGATTTTTTTTGGAATTTACTTCTATGTTTTGCTCAGAGTCAAGACCTATGACTTTTCTCGATTGTTTCTCACATGTTTGATAAACTCACAAGTTTATCAATAAAAACTTGTTAAGTTGCTCATTAGTACCAGTTAGCTCACGTCTCTAACATCGAAAAATCATGAAATTCTTGAATTTCGAAAATGTTGATTTGTTTTACATTTGATGTCCGTAATTTGCTTTACTTGTTTGATTGATAATCCTCTCTCTCTCTCTCTCTCTCTCTCTCTCTCTCTCACTCTCGCCCCTTTATTTTAGGGTGGGGTTTTTTCTCTATTCTGCGAAGCAGTATTTATTGTCCACTATCTGAAAATTATTCTTAGCCTACCAAGTCCAAATTTGGAGTATTGGCTTGATGATGACCTCTTATTTGTGCAGTATACGTTTTCATTTTTGAGTAACATGCCTTTAGAAGTACAAATACATACACGTACACTCTAGTGTGTCTCTATTCTCTTGTGCTTTCTTGTTCAAAACAATCTGAATGGCAGTTGTTTTGTATTGGTATAGGCTATAGACCTATAAAGCACATACTTGTGGTACTCTTGCATAATTTGTGCTCATAACTCTACCGTATTGTATTGGAACAGATCCAGAAGAAATGAAACGTGCTCAAGAAGAAATGAGAAATCAAGGAGTTCCATCTTTAGCAAGCTTGTTACCGGGTGCTGCAAGAAGCACTAGTTGTACAAATAATCACGAGAACAGTGAGCAATTTGGTTTTGCTGAGCAGGAGCAGAAGATACATTGTGTAACATGATTAGAGATTTGGTTATAACAAATTTGTGCTTAGAGAAATGTTTGATTATTTACGTTGTGGAATTGTTGAATTTGAAATTTCTGATAGAGATGTTAGCATGTTTAAAGTGAACTGACATGAATAGGCTTCCATGTAACTGTGTTCACTTTCTCCAATGTTGATAACCATGGCACTGCCAAAATGGATAAAATAGAACTCAAAGGAAGGGACATATATTTGGTTTTATGGTGAGATTGATAAAATTACAATGAGTTACTGTGATTTTCTAAAAGTTAAAGAGTGTAGTTTTTTTGTAAATTACAATGGTTTTGTAAATTTCAACAATTTCACTGTAATTTTGTCAATTTCTATCGCGAAGTCAAACATGCACATGAGTTCATGATAACTAAGCAACAGTAATAGCACGACATTCTCAAATACTTTTCATATGAATTTTCATCAATATCAAATTTATGTGGCATCTATATAATTTAGTGGGATCTGCTTTTGAAATAGTGAAATAATTTTACATATCATATTAATTTACATGGTGTAAAAGTGACTTAATAAGTTATCAATATGTACAGAATTACCAGTGTGATTTTCGTATATTGTGAAAAAATAAAATGAATAATATAAATATAATGACGTAGGCCCTTGAAAATAATATTGTAAGTTGTAACTCATTCGGACTTTAGCAAAAAACGGGGAGTGCGAATAGCAGACACATGGTCTGCCTTAATCGGATCAACTCACCCGAGTGAACTCGCTAGCGCAACACACACTGTGGAATGTTGATAACGCGAATGTAAGAAACCAAAAGAGAAAGTGTATAGTTGCAACAAACCAATGGGTACCCTTTCTCTTCTCAAATGCTACACACCCTTTTCCTCCATCCTTTTCGCCCACTCGGCTCGAGCGCCAATCACGCCGCCGTATTCAGGAGAAAAAAGCTTCCTTCCTTTCGTGCCATCTCATCCCTCCCCAGCCATCGACGGCGGAGAAGAATCACGACGACGGTAAAAGTTTCCGTTCAAAGAGTCATTCGCCGGAAGTATGGCTTCACAACACAATGAGTAAAAAGAAAGAGGTTTTCAAACCCAAAGTGGAATCGAAAGTTGGAATGTACGTGTGTGGTGTCACCGCTTATGATCTCAGCCATATTGGTCATGTCGTGTTTACGTCAATTTTGATCTTCTTTATAGGTTCCTCTCTTAATACCCTAATCAAAAAAATGGTTTTTTTTTGTGTGCGCAAATTGTGATTTGAATCAGTTTTAAGAATATTTTTTTTTCCTTTTGGTTTTTGGTAGCTAATTAGTTTTGGATTTCTGCTTGACAATTAGGCAGATATTTGGAAGCACTTGGGATTCGAAGTTTGCTATGTTCGCAATTTTACTGATGGTGGATGACAAGGTAGAGTGTGTCTATTTGCTTTCTTCTTTGTGCTGTTTCTCTTGGTAAGTTTTTTCCAATGATTTGTGCTTTACTTGACTTTGATTTGAAAATCTCTGTTGATAGTGTCTTTGCGATCTCGGTAGAATAGCTTAATCAAGCACAAACATAAATACTTTACCATATAAGTGCTTATACTATATATATGCTATTTCTTATAACAAGATAGAAATATAGTAATCCTGTATCAAGCTAAGCTATAAGTTTGTTTCATAAGTTATGTGGAGAGATAAGCTCTCCCAAACAGTCGTACAAGTGGTTATGCCAACACATAAGTCAAAATTAAATCATCCAACAGACCAAAATTAAAATTGGTTTCGTTGAGGCACTTTCCTTTGTAATTAAGTAAACATCTTCAGCTTATTGCTAGGACTCTGTCTTTTAATAACTTCTTTTAACTATAGTTTGATATAGGGTTAAGCTTTTCAGTTGTTGAAAATAATAGTTGTAACAGAACTAAGCTACTTAATGTTACTGTACACTGAATGGACGAGGGAATCAAGCTTCTGGGGAATCCTTGATTGGTTCAAATTTAACGATTTATCTGAATTCTGTGTAGAAATTAGCTTATCCCCTCTGACAATCTATGTCATTTCTTGTCTCTCTTGATCATTCAGTTTGTTATCATCTTAATAACAGTGTTGTCTATTGGAGATTGTGGAAAAATAGATGTTTGCTCAAATTTCAGTATGCTGCATTGCTATAAAGCCATTATTTGACATCACTGTATGTACTAAATAAACTTATCGTGAAGAATAGCGAATTGTTTGCCAAATCCGTTATGCTGCAGCGGCGGTTATTTTGACAACATTGATAAATAGTCATTTTAGAGTTTGGACCTTAAGAATTTTTGTGAATTTTGATTATGTTCCTTTTATTGCAAGTTCAAAGTACCCATTACTTTTTAATTGGTATTACAGGATCTTAGTCTGCAATTTTCAATTATGTAGATAATTGCACGAGCAAAGGAGTTAGGAGAAATCCATATCAGTTTTTGAGCCGCGCTATTGTGAAGAGTTCTTGTCAAGACATGGTAACTGCGTTAAGTTGTTTGCCGGTCCTTACTCTGTGGAGCCAAAAGTGTGCTGAGACAATGCCTCCATAATCATTGAATATTGATTGAGAAGGTACCATTGCCCGTGTCATGGTTTGGTCTATGTAATTACAAGTGAAAGCATGAGAAAGTATTTGACAAGTATTCCATATAAATGTGTGTTTCGTATATCCGTTTTCTAAAGAAAGCTTACATGGATATGCTATGGGTATATGAAATGATTTTAATCCCAGTGTATTATCAAGCTTCTCTTGTTTAATCAGATTCAGAATTGATTCATTGTAATCAGTTAATACTTGTTGACAGATTCTTAATAATGGGTAGCCTACGATGTTTGATGGGGATATATACTTTAATGTAGAAAAATTTCCAGAATTTGGGAAATATCTATCGAAGGTCTCAAGAAGATAATGAGCTGGTGAGAGGGGTTGCTGTTGATTCAAGGAAGAAAAATCTGCCTGATTTTGCCTCTTTGGAAGGTATAATATATTTCAAACTGATTATTACAAAATACTTAGAAGTCTAATCTATTTTGAAACTTATCTATTGTGGATTTCAATGCCGTTCTGCAGTCTGCAAAGCCAGGGGAGCCCATTTGGGGGAGTCCCTGGGGTCCTGGAAGACTGGATTTGGCATATCGAATGCAGTTGCTATAGTTCCACTTATCTTGGTTACAACTTTTTGACATCCATGGTGGAGGAATCGACCTTGTATTTCCTCACCATGAAAATGAAATTGCTCAGAGTTGTGCTGCTTGTAATAAAAGTGATATTAGTGTATGGATGCACAATGGTTTTGTCACAATCGACTCTGTGAAGATGTCTAAATCTTTGGGAAACTTTTTCACAATACGGCAGGTGAATGGTTTAAACTTATTTTGTTTAAGCCTATTGCATAATATCATTCACAAGGATGCAAAGTTTCCATTTTTGTTGTTGGCTACCACTCAAAGGGTTAAATTCTTATTACTCAAACATTTCATGTTAACAGGTTGTAGATGTTTATCATCCGCTGGCTTTGAGATATTTTTTGATGAGTGCCCATTATAGATCTCCTATGAACTACTCTAATATACACCTTGAAAGTGCTTCAGACCGTATTTTTTACATATATGAGGTACAACTTTATTTGGCTAGAAACCGTCTTTTCCCCTTGTTGTGTGCACCTTTGTACATGCAGTTGGCAAGCATAATTTTTTCATACATTTGTTTCTTGTGTCATGTGTATTTGTGTTTGATTGCAGACATTACATGAATGTGAAAGCTTTTTGAACCAGCATGATCAGACAGTTAGGAAGGATTCGGTCCCACAAGATACTATGAATATTATTGATAACTTCTATGATGTTTTTCTGACCTCAATGTCTGATGATCTTCACACTCCAGTTGTGTTGGCTGGACTTTCTGATCCACTAAAATCAATTAACGACTTGCTGCATACTCGCAAGGTATAGTATTTTCTCACGTGTAAAGATATCGAGATGAATCTTCTAATGTTAAATTTTGGGTCTATCTCTCATAATAGACAATAAAGTAAACTGTTGTGGAAATGAGAATGTTAAGAAGGATAAGTGATCACACAATACATAATAGGATTAAGAATACAATTAATAGAGAGAAAATT
>PGWS01032114.1:0-10530 GCA_002896235.1 Cicer reticulatum
TCAGAGTTGTGCTGCTTGTAATAAAGTGCATAGTTTAGTGTATGGAAGCACAATGGTTTTGTCACAATCGACTCTGTGAGCATGTGCTAAAATCTTGGGAACTTTTTCACAATACGGCAGGGTGAGATGGTTTAAACTTATTTTGTTTAAGCCTATTGCATAATATCATCACAAGGATGCAAAGTTTCCATTTTTGTTGTTGGCTACCACTCAAAGGGTTAAATTCTTCTTACTCAAACATTTCATGTTAACAGGTTGTAGATGTATTTATTATCATCCGCTGGTTTGAGATATTTTTGATGAGTGCCCATTATAGATCTCCTATGAACAACTACTCTAATATACACCCTTGAAAGTGCCTTCAGACCGTATTTTTTATACATATATGAGGTACAACTTTATTTGGCTAGAAACCCTCTTTTCCCCTTGTTGTGTGCACTTTGTACTATGCAGTTGGCAAGCATAATTTTTTCATACATTGTTTCTTGTGTCATGTGTTTGTGTGTTTGATTGCAGACATTACATGAATGTGAAAGCTTTTGAACCAGCATGATCAGACAGTTAAGAAGGATTCTTGGTCCCACAAGGGATACTATGACATATTTATTGATAATCTTCTATGATGTTTTTCTGACCATCTCATAATGACTGCATGATCTTCACACCTCCAGTGTTGCTGACTTTATGGATCCACTAAAATCAATTAACGACTTGCTGCCATACTCGCAGGTATAGTATTTTCTCACGTGTCAAAGGATATCGAGATGAATCTCTAATGTTAAATTTTGGTCTAATCTCCTCATAATGACAATAAAGTAAACTGTTGTGGAAATGAGAATGTAAGAAGGATAATGATCCACCAATACATAATAGGATTAAGAATACAATTAATAGAGTAGAAAATTGTGGTTATTCTCTTTAAGTACCAAACATGATAAGAATCTCTGTCTTAGTTTGGAGTTTTGGACATGTATCGGAAAAAATTATGGGAGATGTGACCAAAAATGGAGGCTATTCCTATGATTAGAGGTAGAGAAGATCGAGGGAAATCAAGAAAAAGTTATAGGTCAACCCCATTAAGAGGAATTTAGAAGTAAATGTTCTATCTCTAAACTAGTTGCATGGTAGTACTATGGTGTTGTCTAACCTATGTTGCCATGGTTTTAAATGACGGTTGGATCCTTGATATTGTATAGAAATTTCGTCGAAATGCGGCCGGGCCTCAATTGTGTCTCATTATGGAAAACATAATACCTCAAGGCTTGATGTCGTGACCCTATTTGTTTCACAGACGTTTTTAAAATCATGCATGTTGCTTTCCTTTTTTAAAATCTTTGCGAAGTTGATCTAAAGGGTAATTTGTGGGATGTTCCTGGTTTTGCAGCTAATCTTGTGGATGATATTATATGAATGCTTGTAATTTGTTATCAATACAAAGAAAAATATATCACATGACTGCTGTTTATAATTTTTCTAAGTTGTATTCTTCCAGGGGAAAAAACAACAATTTCGAATAGAATCGCTGGCAGCTTTGAAGAAAAGTATTGGGGACGTCCTTACTGTTGTAGGTCTTATGCCTTCAAGTTACTATGAGGTATGAGTATATGAAATGCATTTGAAGTGATTGGTTTCTTTCAATTTTACATTTTGAGATTTGAATATAAATCAATTCATGCCACAGGTTTTGCAGCAGCTTAAGAAAAAAGCTCTTAAGCGTGCAAACTTGACAGAAGATGAAATCTTTCAGAAGATTGAAGAACGGGCCGCTGCTAGAATACAAAAGGAGTATGCGAAATCCGATGCCGTAAGGAAAGATTTGGCTGTTCTTGGGATTGCTCTTATGGATAGTCCAAATGGCACAACTTGGAGACCTACCATTCTCCTTGCACTTCAAGAGCAGCAGATTGATGCACGCTGAATCAGCATCCGTTGTCCAACATTTGCCCAAAGCAAAATCAAGAAGTGAAAGTTGCAATTCTTGATTAGATTATGAAATTACAATTTTGTTTAGATTTAAAATGTCTATGAGGTTAGTGCTGTTGTCTGGTGGTCACTATTGAATTATTATTATTATTTTTAGGCATGAGGCTTTTTTTAGATAATCATATCAAATAGAAATGAAATTAAATTAGTATTTGAATTGAATATATCAATTCAGTTACCTGACATCTTACTTTAACAGTAAAGAAATTTGGGTTGGCATGATCAAGACCTTAACTCCAGAAAGTCTTATGATGCAGCTAACTATAGGCCATTAGGGGCCTAGCCACAGGCCACCATTAAGCCGGTTACAAAGATTCATTTGGTTGTTTCTGTGGAAGTTCAATCAGAAAACAACTCGTGAATATGCTGAGTTGTCTGTACAGATCCAGCAGACTCATGACAAGAAACCCATGATCCTGTTCCACAGATGACCCGACATCATTCTCTCTGCATGTGGTAGACTCTAACAAACTCATTTGAGCTTAGATTTATCCATCCCCACTTGTGTCAAACAAATGGAAAACTATCTCCACACGTTGTCAGAGATAGATAAACCGCAAACCTGTAAAAAAAAATTATTGTATCTGATTCATATTTTAAAAAACTGAGGGAGAAAACGGATATAGATGGCGTACACTTGATGCAGCACGTCGAAAATCATCTCTTGTTAAAAGGCCATTTACTTTTGTAAAACTGAAAAGAGCCAAGGAAAGTGGTACTAATGTTTTTCGCAGTTCTGCAAATTTTTATGAACTCCTCATATGTTGATTGCACACGTTTTGGAACTGTGGATTATTGTTCAATTCATCAACTCGGCAAGTACTGCTCAGATGACTCACGTCTGCAGAAGCAACTATAGAGTGTGCGAAATCCCTGGCCGATATAGTTTTTCGAGATTTGAAGTCATAATGAAGAACTCCACCTCAAAATCTATATACATAATATTGTGATTAGTTTACATACATAATCAGCTCTAAGGAACTTAAGCAGATTGGTTTTCCTCTTTAGTCATTACCACTGATACTAACACAACACTCTCAGTGTTATCATGTATTTATCTTACGGAAGATATCAAATATATTGATTCATATAATTTTGTGATGGTCATTTAGGTCTGTTTTTAAAAACTTTATTGGATAAATGAAAAACTAATATGTTGGCTTAAAATCATGAAAGAAGTTACAAGAACCATTTTATCAGGTATGCTACTATGCTTGACACAAAATACAACAAACTAGAAATCATGGAATTTGTCGATGCTTGCAAAATTGAAGTCAGTCAAACCAAATATCAAGATACAGAGAGAAAGAAGAAATTAAAGACATACTTCATGTTGGCTAAATCACTTATAATACTGCACAAATTTATCATGTCTGAGTCGTCCTTTTCCATCTTTACCAAATGTAAGTATTCCATCATGCTTCCATTTTCTGCAGAAGCATTGTCCTTTTGGCCGTTGTCGCATTGATGCCATCATCTTTTGAATTCTTCTTTATCTATCTCCTAAAGATGAACGAACTAATTAATCATTTAAGATCACAAGCAGTGGAATAATAAGAAATGAGACATTAAATCCAATTCATTATGTTTTAGAGAAGTACAATCCTACTAGTAATATAATGTATGTCTCTTTGATTTTGATGCCATAATATATAGCAATGTGACGGTGCTCAACAGAAGACTAACTAGTAACATAAGAAGTAATCACTTAGTTTAAAATATAAAAGAATTTAAAGGACACATATCTATAAAATTTGTTTTACACGGACATTCAAATGAGAGTTTATTGTTTCTACCACGTCATCTCACTCTTTAAGTTATATTTTTGAAATTATTTTGTAAGAAGTGGCAAAGTGGTTATTTCTTATTGGTTTTATACTGGTTCATACCCCTTTAATTGTATAAAAAGCATAACTTAATCCAGAAGAACTAAATAGTCACATATACAACCTAATGCTACTTGCACATCATAAATTAAGATACACCAATTAATGCTAAACATTCAAAATAAGACAGCATGAGTACTACTAACCATCATTATCCATTGTCCAAACATTTTAAATACTGCAGAAAAGCTTGATTCTGGTGATGCTAAGCAATGTTACCAAAAACACAAATACCTGTTTCAGACACACAAACAAATATAAAATATAAATGATGTCTAAATCTTTCTATCTGACAAAAAAAAAATCTTCACAAAAGCCACATAATAATAGAAAATTAAGACAACTACTCTCTGAAAGATATAAGTCCATCACCATATTTTACATCGAAAAATCATAAAAAAATCTGAAGGAGGAGAGAACAATTGGCCAGGACTTCTCGCACTTCAAGTATCCATTTCTAACGAGGTTTGATTCAGATGGAGGAAAAACTGGAACAACTGCACGCATTAAATCTACTGGTTTCATAAGAAGTTCGCCTTCGGGTGTACGATGAGTTGCAAAGTATTCAAAAAACCTTTATGCAAAGAGCATAGAAATTTCAATGTAGAAATAAGTTTTCAATATTCATCCTTTTTATTACTTGGAAATCAAAACTCATTCATTGAAAGGAAGGGAAATGAATAATATTATAGGTAAAAAATTAGACAGAAATCCTAATGTATTATATTAAAAACCTTTTCAGGTGGACTATGCAATCTTATGCGCTTCTCATAATTGAAGAAAACCTTACTTCTGTATGCATCTGCAATAAAACATTAATCATTTAGTGGGATAGAATTATTACGGTAAATTAATTAATGTAGTAAAGTCCCTGAAGGTAAAGTTGGTATAATAAATTATGTTAAATACATTATTATTACATGCTCGAAAGAGTAAGTTATTATTGGTAAATTCAGGAAGGGATAATTTGGTAAAGAATGAGTGTGAAGAATTGGGAGGAAAATATTGGGTTTGGAGAAGTATAGAGAAGTGCAAGAGCAGAGCCAAGAACTAACGGCTGAAACCAACTTTGGATATTTTGGTGGTTGGGATTGGGTAAAGATGGTGCAGGGGAAGAAAATTGTGGAGTCGAAGTTCGGAAGTGTTGCATGAAGAAGGAGGATCGACGGAGGGTAGAAAGAAAGACATGGTAATGGCATGCTCTAGTCTGGAAGGTGAAATTAAAACTATCTGAGAAGAATATAGAAACAATTTTTTTTTTTTCTAATTGGCAAGCAAGTATCGGAACAATGTCTCTACTTTTTTACCATGTATTCTCTACTTTTTTAAAACCATGTATTTTATGTCTGAATTTAATATTTACATTTTATATGCATGATTTTGAAAAAAAATAATATTTTGAATGACTATGACTATGTCTACATTTTGATCATAAAATATTTGTATTTTAGAAGGAAAAAAATGATCATTAACATTTTATTCTGTTTATTAATTATTTTAGAGACTATATATATATTATTTAGAAAACAAAATAGGTTATCTCCTCCAAAATTATTTATGCAAACATAACCTAAGAGAAGGTTGGACGCGCTATTATAGGATAGAACTATCATTATAGACATTTCTCTTAAGGCTTTTTTTTTTTTAAAGAAGATATAAGAATTTTAAAAATAATATAAAATACAATGGTGCAGAGTTTCCTTTTTCGCTATTTACAAAATATTTTTATGTTGAGTTTATATAGTTGATGCGTCAATACAACTTATACGGTGCACTTGATTCTTAATTAATAATTAAATAAGTTATTATTTAATATTATTTAAAAAATTATATTAATTATCTAACATTTATCAAAAGTGTCAATAAAATAATATTTAAATTTTTTTATTAATATAGTAAAATTGAATGTTTTTTTAAATAGAAACTTAATATGGAAGGTTCATAATCATGGAAATGATTTTTATAAGTGTAAAATATTTGCAAATAGACATTTGATTCATTAAAATTATAATTAATTTATTAGTTACGAAAAGTAATTATATAAAGTTTTACTTAAAAAAGAAAACGATTATACACAAATCCTTTAATTTTTTTAACATACCTATGAATTCTTTTGTGTCAAAATGTAATTTGACATGCACAAAATTAATCTTCTAAAAGTATGCATTGAAACAAATTTTAAATATATAAAAAAAGCTATCAGATTTTTATTTATAGAAATATATTACATGTACGTATAAATTGATTAATTTACAATATATAAAATACATTTTTAAATTAATTTTAAACAAAATTTAAAGATTTTTAAAAAGATGGAAAAATTAAATTTTCTAAACATTATAGGCATCATCACCACTCCGACTCCTGGGATACTAACGACAGAATTATGCCAAAAATCTGTGCCCAACATCGCTGAAGAAAAGAAATTCCCCGTCCTTATTTTCCACAAACTTCAATCAAATATTCAAATTAACCTTCAGCATGATAAATAAAATAAAAAAATTCGTAAATAAATTGGCTTTTATTTTTTCGGAACAAATTTAAAATCTCACGGGAACCAAAGAATTCTGTGTACCGTCAAATTTAATGTGTTTTGAAATATAAATATGATTTAAAAAATCAGTGTTTTTAATAACACATTTAGAATTTTAAGAAGGTAGAATTTTGTGTTTCGATACATTTAAATTAATGACATATAATAATAAATATATTTTAAATAGTTTTATATCATAGAATTGATGTCACGTCATTAAAAATATGGTGAATTATTAATTTTTTTTTTTTTAAATCTAAAATAATTATAAAAATATCGAGTTTTAAAAGATGATGATCATTTTCATGATTGATAATAATCGAGCAGAGCTAAAATTGCAATTAAGGTCAAACTTTTAAATTGCAAATGTTGGAATACTCTTCACTTGTGCCACCTAGATTGGGTATTTGCATATATAACTTTAATTTTACAAGTATAATCTTAATTTTATAAGTTTACTAATTTATTGACTTCATCTCACGTTTTAAAGAGTGAAAAAAATTTCGTATTGAACGATGTAAAAAAAAACCTCAAAATTAAGAAGCCCTTACAGTTTTTGTAAGCTATGAATCTACTTTCTCAAACTTTTTTTTTCAATACCTTTTTATAAATAAAAAATCCATTTTTTTTATTTCGATACAAAAAATTTTGATTTTCTTCCATATAAATTTATTACAACTTTATTTTTAGAAATTAAATTTCAAAAAATTTAATGAAAAAAACTTTTCAATAAGGACTATTGAATCTGTGAGCTTTTATTTAAGCCTAAAAGAGTTTTTAAAATTTATTTCAATAATTATATAATATTATAATTTAGTATAAGATTTTTTAAGAGGAATTTTGAAACTATGTCGATAGCTCTATTTACAAGTAAGGTAATACATTAATATGTGGGCGTGACTAATTTTAAAGAACTTTTATCAGGTATATTATGGGTAAGGTTACAACTTTGAACCTATCTAGAAATTAGAATATGCGTAGTATTCAATAAAATAATCAATGTGATAAATAATTCGTTTTAGTTCTAAAAATATCAGAGTATCATTTAATTTTTGATTTAACAAAATAATTAATTTTTAAATTATTAAAATTATTATCGAAGATATAACTTATTATTATAAAGAATTCAAAAAAAGTTTTAATTATTGTTGAAGATATTCTTATAATATAAGGGAGTTAAAGTGACTCATATTTTGATCATTAAAAATTAATTAATTTTTTTATTAAGTTAAGCAATCAAAATAATAATATCTTATATTTTTTATTAACTAAAAATGGTAGGTTAACAGGTAAAGGGAAAGAGGTTTAACCATGTGAAATAAACATTTCTTTTGTCAAGAAAAAGTTGTAGTTAATGTTGAATACAAATAAAACTTTTTGCCATCATTTTCACAGCCTATTTTGGTTTTTTTTTTAAAAAACTGGGGGATAAAAACTAAAATGTTGTTCAAAAAAACTATTATAGTAAATGTAAAGACAAGACTAGAACTGTTTGTCTCAATGTTTACTCTTATTTCGTCGTGCTACAAGGTAAGAAAACACAACACACAAAATGACATAAATACCTAAAACATCAGTAAAAAAAAGTAGACAATAACAAATATACGTCAAGCGATCATCAAATTCAAGGAAAGAGTATTTTAACTTAAAAGATCTTAAACCCGTACCTGTCTCTCTCAACTTTTCATCAGATTAATCAGCCATTTGGAGGCAATGGAAATGCATTAGATGTCTTTTTTGTAAAAAATAGCAATTTTAATTTTTGTGGGGTAGCTACCAAAGTGAATGGGGAAAAAACAATTTTAAGGGTATGTTTGAACGATAGATTTTGGAGGAGATGAATTATTTTTTTATTTTCAAATATTAAGAAACTATTAAAAAAATAGTTAAAAAGGTAAGTGCAATTAAAATACTATGTTCTTGGTTACTTTTAAAATCCTAATTTGCTTATAAATGTCACACATTGAGATGATTATAAACAAATAGTGCGTCTATATATACGATGAGTGTCTTGCACTATTTTTCTATTTCTCCAACATAGGGACCCTAGTGCCTGATGGTGTAGGGCGCTCAAATTGTTTGCCACCCTGCTTAGCTCCATATTCTTCACTAGTTGCGAAGCGCCATGCTAGTGTAGGGTGTTGGTGAGTCTTTTTTGGCTTGTGAATTTACTTGAGCCAAAGCACTCTTTCATTAATAATAGAAACATAATCCGCACCTACACATACCTACTCGAACTCGTCTTCATTTGAGTGGGGAAATATGTTTTGATAGCGGTGGGTGTAGATTTTTTTCGAAATTAAATTTGGGAGCACTGACGGATTTGGGGTGGTGATATTCACCATGTACCTGCACCAGAACTCGACCCACAAGTAATATTATTGTAATTTTTAATTTTATATACATATTTAATATACTTTATATTGTTTAAATATTAAAAATTATAATCTTATCATTATAAAAATATTTTTTATTTTATTTCGAATAATAAGTAATTATTTTATTATGATAAATATAATATATATAATTTTTTAAATTTATAATTTTATATATATGACTGGGTGGCAGGTTGGGGAGAAACCTAACCCCATTATAAACGGAGATATGGATTAAATTTCACACCGTCATAAAACAAAAGCGTGAGCGGATTTCTCCGATTAATCTGTGCAAGGATAGAGGATGCAAAATTCGTCAAATCCCATTGCCATGTCTATCTTTCCATATTAAAAATATGCTTATGTTAAAATATAAGGTATTTGAAAATCAATTTTTTGCACTCAAAATCAGAATCATGAATTATTAGACGCATAAAGTGATTTCTCTTCTATCCTCACACCAATTGTTTAAAGTACTCAAGTCTCTAATCACTCAAATAAACTACATATCTGTCGAGTAAAAATGAGGATTTGGTTGCTTTAATCACCAATCACTTGTCAATTATGAATATTTAAGTAAAAAATCACAAACGAGAGAAAATTGTGATTTATTTAAAAAATATCACTATTTTGAGAATACGATGAATATTACCATTTTTTACTTGGTCTTCATTGAAACCAAATAAAAATAGTAATATTCATCGTGTTTTCAAAAATCTTATCCACTTTATTTATGATCAAATTTGACTATAAATCTTTAAAGAAAGTTATATTTTTTATAGTTCATTTGTTTATATAATATTATCATAATGGTTTTTAATCAATCAGTCAAACCCATTTTACAATCAACAAATATGGTCGATATCTATACGGTTATAATTAAAGTCCTAACTTTAAGACACGTGTCAATTTGAATAGTGGTCTCATTTCTTTATTACGCTCAGGTTATTTATCTTGTTTCAATTTAATACTCTTTTTGTTATGTGTATCGTTTACTTCTAAAAAAGTTGATTATAATCTTAGGAATCGTTGCAATTGTGCGAATAAATCTTTAAAGACAACCATATTTGTGTCAATGTAGGTCTGCTCGTTTCAAAATTTCTGATTGTTTTTGGTAGCTTGAAACTGAACAGCATGCTGAGGTAAGTTAATAGATGTACCACATGTTTATATTTAATTAATATTATAGTAATTTACACTTACATAATTTATTTTCACATAAATTTCTATAAATATTAGCAAATATAGCCGCTAATTGCACTTTATTTAATATTTTCAAATATTTTATATCCATGGGTTACGGAAATAATCAGATTAGTATATATATTGCTTAAAGCATTTACAATCATTCATGTCATCTTGGATAGGAAGGAAGGAACTGTGTGACTTTTCAAATAATTAATCAACACGAAATTCCTTGTGTAATATTGGTAACAAGTATACTAGTATTACAACCGGTGCGTGTAGGGTAAAATCTGAAATGATCATAGATGAAAAGGCAAATGTGTAGTTAGTGGATCACACTCAACACAAATTTAGTTGAAAAAAGCCAAAAGGTGTAATTGTTTATGAAGACCGAGAAAGTAGCGGATATAGAACGGTTACATAATGGCCCACAAATCAGGGTAGAAAGTAAGGAAGAAATTCTGACATGCCACCCGTTAGTTAGCGAGTGAAGGATAATAATGTGCATGCGCTACTCATAGTTATAACGCCACGTGTAGGCTGTTGATGGATGGAGTATAAGAACTCA
>PGWS01032115.1:0-10896 GCA_002896235.1 Cicer reticulatum
AAAGGAAAGAAAACAAGATTTTCCATCTTCCTCTCCCTGCCTCGCGTTAGAAAGAAAGACCCCCTTCCTCCTCCTTCTTCCATTTTCATTTTTGTTGCTTCCTTTTGCTCAAGAATAGAAACCCAAGGCTTGGTGGGTGAGAAGACGAGGATTTCTCAGCTTCATACTTCCTCGTTGTTTCGAAAACGAAGAAAAACGGTGTTAGGGATTTCAAAACCGTTAAACACAAACCTCCCCGTTTCATCTAGATCTAAGCTTCGTTTCACGAAGAGATAGAAGGGAAAGTTGCTCATACCACGCTACGGTGCTAAGGAACCAACTTTGGAAGCGACGTTGCGAGCGGAGATTTTTACCGGATTTACTCGCGGTACCGTGTTCGCACGTTAAAGCTAACGTTAAGGTAAGGGCTCCTTCCAAACTTCTAGTTTGCATTTAGGGACTTATCTGTGGTTGTGTGGAAAGGTTTTTGGTTAGGGTTAGAGTGTTGATTTGGGGGAAAATGATTCTAAAGCTTTATGGGTAAAATCTTAGAGTTAGGTTTTGGTTGTATTGATGAATGTTTCGTGGAAAATGAATTTAAACTCATTTATGTATGATTTTGAGTAAATGAAACTTGTTGTGTTTGAGTGGTGGATTGTGTTGATTTGTGTTCGTCGTATTTGACGTGTTCTTAATTAATACTGATGAAATTTGTTGTGTGTATGGTTGGATTCTGTGCAGAAATGAATTGATGTATTTTGGTGTGAGATGTGGATTGGATCTGATAATAGGTTTGAGTTTGTTTTGTGTGGAATTTGAAAACCATTAGAGTTAAACGAGTATTAAGAATGGGGAATCTCTTAATGTCTTGTTTACTTAATGTTTGTTTTGGAAAATCGTTTAAGTTAAAAGAGTATTAAGAATGGGGAATCTCTTAATATTTTTTGTTTGCTTAATGTTTGTGTGAAAATCGTTTAAGTTAAATGAGTATTAAAATGGGGAATCTTTTAATATCTGCATTTGCTTAACGATTGTTGTGGATGGAGTCAGTATATGCTCATGCATTTTCATGCTTTTTGTAAATCGTGCAGACCCGTGATAGGTGGCACCTTGATAAATAGTACTTTGGCCTGCGATAGGCGGTACATTTATGATTTACGGCCCTTCGAGGAGGGTTTTGGTTTGGAATTTCGAGTCCATGCATTTTGGCATATACGCATTGCATTAGGGTGCTTGGCACGCGAGTCGTGTTTGATTCAAGTTTATGATTGAGTGTTTTGAATTTGAGTTGTCGTGGTAATTGTGTTGAAATGCTAAGTGATATGAATTGTTTATTGTGTGTAAGTGTGATGGGTTGTAAAACTATTTCGAAACTCAATTTGTCGTGGTGATCGTGTGGGAATTGCTAAGTGTTAAGATGTGGAATTGTGTATGAATGTGATTGAGTTAGTTTATGTATTTTTGGAAGAATAAGCAGGGAAATCGATTTCCCAAACGATTTGATGAGTTGCATAGACTTCACAAATTTGACAAAATCGATTTGGCAATCGATTTCGCAATATGTTTTTCAAAACCTTTTAAGAAATTGATATGGAAATCGATTGGCAGAAAGACAGGAACTTAGCAAAACAGACAAAATCGATTTGGCAATCGATTGGCATTAATACCGGGGCTAAGACATTCATTCAATCCATTTCCCAATCGATTGAATTGAGCCCAGAGTTCAAACTTTACAAAAATCCTTCATCCAAATCGATTGTCCCAGTGAAAATTCTTATTTTGAGTTAGATAACAGATTGCTCATTGATTTATCAATGTGTTGGTTAGTTATGTATTACTTGATGGATTGAGAACTTTATTTGGATTTCATTTTAATTGACAAGTATGATATGAAATTTTAGCATATGGAAAATCCTCTTAAGGTGCATGCTTAGTTGAAAGATTATTTTGTGCATTTAAAAATTTAAATGTTATGTGTTAACTGTTAATTTCAGTTGGTGACCCTTTACAACTATTGTGGAAATCTGGGCTTTGCCCTCAGATGAGAGCCAGGACGATCCTACCGGTTCGTACCCTACGGATGGGAATGTAGATGGGAATGCTTGACTGGAGCTATGTAGGAGGATCTCACGGGGCGCGTGGAGATAACTCAGGGTGTATAGTTTTTTTGGTAGAATGATCAGATTAGGTTGATGTATAGGGACTAGACGTCTTTCTTTTTGGGTTGCAGTTATTTTAATTTGGAAAACTGTACCTATATTATTATTATCTGTTGACATCTTATTATGATGGGGTCTATGTACCACTTTTTGAAGTGTAAATACTTTGGATTCGTATTTCAAAAACTATTCCGCTGCTTGTAAATTCTGTTGACTTATTTGTCGTTGTGTTACGACTTAAATAATTATCCAAAGGTATTTTACATAATTATTCTTTGTTTCATGAGTTTGTTTTTGAAAAAAAAAATACACCCTCGCTTGGAAAATCGGGGTGTTACACTACCAAAACAAATGTAATCATGTAGTACATAAACCACTCTAAAGTTTACACATCATTCTAAAAATTGATTTCTAGACTTGAATTATATATAGAATGTATCACTAATCATTTATCACAAAAAAAAAATCATTGAGAATTCAAAACTTTTGCTTAAATTACATTTTTAATAAATTACATTTAATTAAAAACAACAAAAATAAATCACGTTTCTAAATACAATAAAAATAAAATAAATCACATGTATTTTTAAAACCTATAAGATTTCTAATATTTCACTCGTACTTTAATCGTCAAAAACACATTTCTAAATAATTAATCACTATTATTTTCAACTTATATTTTGAAAGAAAAATTTAAACTATATATATATATATATATATAGGAAATTTTCCAATTAATTAACACTTCCAAAATAGTTCCAATTTATTTTCTTAAAACTTCCAAAAATAAAATAAAATTGTATGTTTATATATATTAAAGTAATGCACATGACACAAAACTTAAGGCACATTGGTTATGATAATGAATTTCACTAATTCATAAATCTACAAAATAATAGCCTCCTCTCACACTAGCTACTCAACATGCTTATAGATACATCCTCAATTTCTATCAAGCTACAAAATTGGTCCAAAGCATAACACACCATCAATTTTGAAGATTTTGGAGGCCTGTTTTAATCTTAAAAATTGAGTCTCAAATAAAATTTTTCAATTTTATAATTAATAAAAATTAATAAAATAATTTTAGTCTTTGCACGCATGCCAATCTACAAGATACACTCTACACATATCAATCTATATGATGCACTCTACACATACCAATCTAATGCATACTAATTTGTTAGGTTAATTCATGTAACAAAAAAAATATGTACAAACAGCATGTTACCTTCCTATATTAAACACAAATATACATTTCGATAGTGAAAACACAACAAGAATTTACTCGTAAAATACATCGATTATAGAATCCAAAATTTAGATAACTTTTCAAAAAGAATTTCACTATTGAGATGATTTTTAAAAACTTTGATTTTTTTTCATCTTTTCCCTTCTTTTTCTCAATTAGTAGACATATTATCATTTGATCTTTTTATTTATTAGTACTATTGTAAATTACTAAACAGTTCTTAAAATCTAAAACTCTAACATCAGGTTAAACTCTAATGAGTTCATAATATCATAATCATTAAATCAACAATTTCAAACAAATATCTCAACATCCACACGATTCAACATTCACATTAGTCCCCTCTAAACCAACGTAACAACAACTCTTTTTGATTTTCTTAAAAATAACACATAGTAAAATATGGTGTAAATTTTTATCTATTTTAAACATGAAATAAAAAGCAGTATTATAGAAGTATTATTTTATAAATCAACAAAAATTCAATTCATTTTAATATCTTTAAAGTAATCAAGGGTAATTCAAACAAAAGTTATTTTCATTTTACAAAATAAATCATCTTTAACTCCTTTAAAATGTCATATTTTTTTAAACTTTAAGTTCTACCAACCTCTAATATTAAAGAATTATTATTATTAATTATATGAATTTGGTGTAATCAAGATCAAAACGTTAATAATCATGTTACGACCCCAAAAGGCTAGGTCTATCGATAATCAGTATTACGTCGATAAAATTAATAATTTCAAAGATATAGCTAGTCAATTAAAAAAAAAATTCTAGCTATCCACCATAACAAGGAGCAAATCAAATGACGTAAATGTTAATCCAATGACACAAACAAACGTATTGGATGCCCAAAATTGGTTAAAAACCTAAATGGACTAGAATAAGTCAAAGGATGACGAAAATGACCTAAATGTTAAGCCAATCACAGAAACAAACTTATTGCATGCACAAGATTGGTTAAAAACCCAAAATGGATTATAAATACCCAAAGGACGATGAAAATGACCTAAATGTTAATCCAATGACACAAACGCTCTTATTGGATGCAGAAGATTGTTGAAAACCCCTAAATAGAATAGACTAAGAATAGGAAGGACAAAAATGAACTTAATGTTAATCCAATGACACAAACACACTTATTGGATGCATAAGATTGGTTAAAAACCCCAAATGGAATAGAATATGCCTAGGGAGGATGAAAATGACCTAAATATTAATCCAATGACACAAAAACACTTATTGGATGCGCATGATTGTTTAAAAACCGTAAATGGACTTGAATATGCATAGGAATGACAAACATGACCTAAATGATAGTCAAATGACAAAAACACACTTAATGGAAGCACATGATTGTTTAAAAACCCTAAATGGACTTGAATAAGCCTAGGGAGGATGAATATGACTTAAATGTTAATGCAATGATACAAACACACTTATTGGATAAGAATTAGTCAAAGGAAAACAAAAATAACCTAAATGTTAATCCAAATTCACAAACTCAATTTTTGGATGCACAAGATTGTTTAAAAATTCTAAATGGATTCGAATAAGCCTAGGGAGGATGAAAATGACCTAAATGTGAATCCAATGGCACAAACACTCATATTGGATGCACAAGAAAGGTTAAAAACCCAAAATGGACTTGAAAAGTCTAACCATGGAGAAAATGACATAAATGTTAATCCAATGACACAAACACCTTTATTGGATGCACAAGATTGTTTAAAAACCCTAAATGGACTAGAACCAGCCTAGGGATGAAAAAAATGACCTAAATGTTAATCGAATGACACAAATTCACTTATTTGATTCATTAAGATTGGTTAAAAACCCTAAATGGATTAGAATAAGCCTTGGGTGGACGAAAATGACCTAAATGATAATCGAAAGCGCTCTTAATGGACACACGTGATTGTTTAAAAACCCTAAATGGAGTTGAATATGTCTAGGGAGGAAGAAAATGACCTAAATGTTAATCCAATGACACAAACACACTTATTGGATGCACACGAATTGTTAAAAACCCGAAATGGAATAGAATAAGTCCAAGGATTACGAAAATGACCTAAATGTTAATCCAATGAAAGAAACACACTTAACTGATGTACAACATTGGTTAAAAACCCTAAATGGACTAGAGTAAGCCTTGGGAGGGCAAAAATGACCTAATTGTTAATCCGATGACACCAACACACTTATTGGATGCATAAGATTGGTTAAAAACCCTAAATGGACTAGAATAAGTCGAAGGATGACGAAAATGACCTAAATGTTAATCCAACGACACAAATGCACTTATTGGATGCACAAGATTGGTTAAAAACCCTAAATAGATTAGAATTTGTCGAAAGAGGACGAAAATGACCTAAATGTTTATCCAATGACACTGATGATAACATTTGGGCACATGTTTCGAGCTTTTTTGTTTGGTATTTTAAAAGCTCTTTATAGCTTAGAATAATATTTTTAACTTGTTTCTAAACTTTGGATCGAAATTGAATTATTATTTTATAATTTTCTATTTAATTTCATTATTTACATTTTGACTCTTACTCGCTCTGTAGGGTATAACTTGAGCTTTGGATATCCGATTGGTGCATACGAGAAGCGTTGGAAAGCTAAAAAACAGAGCTACAACTTTTGTGTTGGAATAAAGCCTAATGTTGAACTTTACTGGGCCTAAATTGAAGGTTTCCTAATCTGGACGTTTGTAATAATTTAATTAGCGGGACACTTGTTTTTAAACCCTAAATCCCAACATCGAGTACTTTATCTTGGCAGTTTTGTGTAACACCCCGATTTTAACACCGCGAGTGTATTTTTTTTCCAAACAAATTCATAAAAACAAAGAAATAAAGAAGGAAATACTTTTGGATAAAATATTTAAGTCGTAACACAACAACAAAAGTCAACAACATTTACAAGCAGCGGAATAGTTTTTGAAATAAAAATCCAAAGTATTCAACATCAAAAATACACCGGGGCTATGAGACCTATCAGACATAGCTCATACCCCTGGGGTATTTTTGGCAGACACCTGTACAATATCACTGCCCAAAGAATCTTAACTTCCCCACGTCACATCAAAAAGTGGTACATGGAACCCATCACAATAAAATGTCAAGCTGACAATATTGGTATAGGTACAGTCTTCCAAATTAAAATAAACACAACCCAAATAAGAAAGACATCTAGTCCCTGTACGTCAACCTAATCTGATCATTCTTCAAAAACTATACATCACAGATGATCTTCACGCGCCCTGCAAGATCCTCCTGACATAGCTCCAGTCAGGTGTGTCCAACTACGTTTCCATCCAGACAGGGTACTAACCGGTGGAAAGATCCTGGGTTCTCATCTGAGGGTAAAGCCCAAATTCTCTACAATAGTTGTAAAGGTCACCAACCAAAATTAACAATTAACACATAACATTTAAGTTTTAAATGCACAAAAATAACCCTTTCAACTTAGCATGCACCTTTGAAGGGTTTGCATATGCAAAAACATGCATAAACAAAGTTGAAAAATGAAGTTTTTAAACAAAACTACATTGTCGTATTCGAATACAACCTTCTATACTTTCGACTACACATAAATCAGTAGCAAAAAACAGGATGTCTGTATTCGAATACAACCTTCTGTCATTCGAATACACATCAGAAAACAGCAAAAATTAAGCTTTTAAAAGGGTTTTCGAAATCAATCAACACTTACACACAAATCCAAACAATCACACTTAGCAATTATAGCACAATCACCATAACAACCTTGAGTTTCGAAAAGGTTTTACAATCAATAAAACTTAAGACACATAATCCAAAACATTCACACTTAGCAATTATAGCACAATCACCATGAGAACTTGAGTTTCCGAAGAAAGGTTTTGCAATATAATCACACTTACACACAAATTCCAAACATTCACACTTAGCAATTATAGCACAACCACAACAACCACTTGAGTTCAAACACTCAATCATAATCTTGAATCAAACGTGACTCGCGTGCCAAGCACCCTAATGCAATGCGTATATGCCAAAATGCATGGACTCGGAATTCCAAACCAAAACCCTCCTCGAAGGGCCGTAAATCATAATTGTACCGCCTATCATAGGCCGAAGTATTAAATTACCGAGGTGCTACCTATCACGGGTCAGCACGATTTACTAAAAACGTAAATCGTAAATGTACCGTCTATCACAGACCGAAGTACTATTGCCGAGGTGCCACCTATCACGGGTTTACGCACGATTTACCAAAAATAGTGTAGTCTATCGCAGACCTTACACGACGCGTCAATCCATGCAAGGATAAGACCAACCAACAAATCACATGGAATCATCTCGTGGCCCATCCGGTCACCACTATCACCATGGCCCATCCGGTCGCCATGTACTATGAAATGCATGAGCATACTCTAACTCTATTCACGACAATCATTAAGTAAATGTAGATATTAAAGATTCCCCATTTTTAATACTCATTTAACTCTAACAATTTTCACGACAATGAATTAAGTAAACGCATATATTAAAAGATTCCCCATTTTTAATACTCATTAACTCTAATGATTTTCTAATTCCACACAGAGCATACTCAGACATATTCTCAAATTTCAATCCACAATTACACCAAATCACATAAATTCAATTTCCACAAAATCCACACAAACACATCTCAAAATTTATAATCTTAATTATGAGCAATGACACACGACAAAACACGAAAACATCACAACCCACCACTCAAACACATCATAATATCATTTCCTCAAAACCACCCATAAATGAGTTAAATTCATTTGCACAAAACTCAAACATAAACACATTGCCAAACTATATTTTCAAAAACCACAACTCAAACACATCAAATTTCTTTTCCTCAACAAACACACATAGATGAATCAAATTCCTTTTCCACGAAAACACTAATCAATTTCACCAAAAACCCAACTCCAAACTGTTCACCTATAAAAGCAATAAATTAATTTTCCCCAAATCTACACTTCAAACCCAACAAAATTTATTTTCCACACAACCACAAATAAGTCCCTAAATGGCATACTAAAGTTTGGAAGGAACCCTTACCTTAAATGGTAGCTTTAACGAGTGATTTACCGTACTGCGACTAAAATTCCGGTAAAAAACGTCCTTTGTTTCGCATCTCCACTAAGAATTATTGGTTCACTAGGGGTGAGCGTGGAGGTGACGCAAATTTCCAATCTTAAAAATCACTTATTGGATGCACAAGATTGTGTCTAAGAAGAAACCTGAAAATTGGACATGATGGTAAATAAAAACCTCACAGCGTATAAGATCTTCTTCGAGATAAACAATAATTACCAGCTAAGAGAATGTTCATCTTCTCACACCACACACGTTGGGTTCATTTCTTGACTTCAAAAGAATAGTGCACTATAGATTGACTGGAGTTATAAAACCAAGAGGCGCACAATCGAGACAGTAGAGGGAAGAGGAGGACGTATCTGTATTCTTACACCTAAATTTTCCTTTCTAATTTACACATTCCTGAAACTTTATTGGATGATAGATTTCAATTCTTCATTCCTTTTACGTTTTTCTACTCCCTCTGGAAGAGATATATATATATGTCGTGAGTATTATTAGTAACTGAACAAATATTAAAAATATCTAGATATTTATCAAAATTACTATTTATGGTATAACCTCTCAAACCATTTGATAAAAATATCTACTCTCGTCGCAACTCAATTGATAGATACCAATTTTCAGCAACTCCGATATATTTTTAACAAAACTGCTCGGTATTACAATTCTTCGTAACATAAATAAATTATTCTTCGACAAAACATGACTGTACTTAATCTAACTTGGCTAAAAAAGCCTCAGAGTTCAATACCAAATATTAATAACTTGGCAAAAATATTAATAACTGGCTAAAAAGCCTCAGAGTTCAATTACCAAAATACATAAATTAGAATTTAAAACTAATGGTCTTACATTTTATTTCTTTCTATAGACGGGAAATATTAGGATTCAGATTAATAACAGAAACAATAGTTTTGTTTTAAATTTCATGGAAGGCTGATTTTATAAGGTTAATCCACGAGTTCAAAGTTTCATCAACATCTTCAGATTCAGGTTACACTGTCAATTTAGATTCTGATTCTATTCTTGGTTTATTTATTCTATTGATATTCTGATTACTTAAATTGAATTTCAATAGGATCGATTAAATGACACCAAACGCACTTATTGGATGAATAACATTTGTTAAAACCCCTAAATGGACTAGAAAAGCCTAGGGAGGACGACAATGACCAAAAATGTTAATCCAATGACACAAACAACACTTATTAGACGAATATTATGTTAAAACCTAAATGGACTAGAATAGCCTACGGATGGCGAAATTGACCTAAAGTGTAATCCAATGACACAAACACACGTATTGGATGGACAAGATTGGTTAAAAATCCAAAATAGACTAGAATAAAGCGACGGTCACGATATGACCTAAATGTTAATCCAATACACAAAGTCGCGTACAATCTATTGGATGCACAAACAACGGTTAAAAACCCTAAATGGGAATAGAAAATAAGCCTTGGGAGGACGAAAAATAACACCTAAATATCCTAATCCAATGACACAAACACAATTATTGGATGCACAACAGTGCGGTTAAAACCCCTAAATGGGGACATAGAATAAGCCTAGGAGAGGACAAAAATAACCTAAATATTAATCATGACACAATACCCTTTTGTATGCATAAGATTGGATAAATGCTTAATCCAATGACACACGCACAGTTATTGGAACATAAGATTGTGTTAAAAACCGTAAATGAATATAATAGCCTAGGGATGACAAAGACCTAAATGTGAAATCCATACACAAAACACACGGATAATTGATGCACAAGTATGGCTTAGAACCAAAAATTGACTAGAATAAGTTAAGAATGACGAATATGACCTAAATTTTACAGAAATGACAGAAAACACGTTATTTGAGGGGCATAAGAATGGTTAAAACCCTTAATGATTGAATAAGCCTAGGCGAGGATGAAATTGACCTAAATGTTAATCCAATGACCACCAAACACATTAATGGATGCAATGATTACTTTATAAAAACACAAACATGGACAATGAATATTCCTAGGCAGGACGAAAAATGACCTTAATGGTTAATCCAATGACACAACCACACTTATTCGTGCAAAAGATGGTTAAAAATATCAAATGGATATGGAATAAGATAGCAGGGATGAAAATGACATAAAATGTTAATCCAATAACACAAACCACACTTATTGGATGCACAAGATTGATTAAAAACGCAAAAATGCTAGAATAAAGTCGACAGGATGACGATAATGAAAAAATCTTAATCAAGAAGTGTCACAAACCAAACTATTGGATTCAAAGAATGGTTAAAAACCCCTATATGGATTTGAATAAGTCGAAGGAGGACAAAAAATACCTTAAATGTTACTCCAGTGACA
>PGWS01032129.1:0-11767 GCA_002896235.1 Cicer reticulatum
AATAAACTTATATTTTCATTCTACCACATCAAATATATAAAAATATAGCTTATTTGAGATTAGTGACAAATTTTGAGAAATTTGTATTATATGAAGAATATAATTAATTTTATGGGTTTTGTTTGAAAATTTTGATGAATTTTTTGAATTTTGTAATAAAATGATAACATTGTTGACATTTTAACAACATAAAAAATCACAATTTGTCACTTAAATTAAATAAAGAATCAAAATAAAATAAAAAAATAAATAACTAAAACGTTAACAAAAATTAGATCAATCACTGAAAGACCTACATCAAATATCTAGTTGTAACAAAGAATTTGAGAGAAATATAAGAGAAAATAAGAATTCCTCTGTTCCTTTCACACAAAAAATGATTACAAGGCACTTCTCAAATATATATACAAATCAGAATAGAGAAGTAGCACCTAATCGTTGCTGCTTAGTCAGCATTAACTACACTAACTAATTAACAAACTCATATAACCACAGTAAACCACCAAGTGATTTCAACGTGTACAGTGCAAGATAGTTTTGAAAATATCTATGTAAACGGGTTTAAATTTTAAAAGCTAACGGGTTCAAATTTTAAAGGCTAAATTGGTTGAAAAAATGGATCAATGTTTGACTTAAAAATAAATTTATTAACATTTTAAAGAAAATATGAAATAACATGCTGAGAATTTTAAGCCAACGTTAATTAATCTATATGAATTTAAAGAACTTGAATGAAAACTAAAGAATGTAAAAATAATGGAAGTTAAATTGCATGTAAATAATTAAAATTGCAAGTACAACTAAATGAATTAGATGACTCTATTCGAAATATCCACATAATTGAAATGGTTTTGAATGTAAAAATTACATAAAGTTACATGAATTTTAAGACATGGAAGACATACTTAAATTATGGAGAAACTTGAGTCCATTTTTGGATTAAGAGTGAGCTTTTAGACATCAAGTACTTAACTCTAGAAGACACTAAGTAACTTCCACTTCAGTGACACGTCACGTTTGTTGTGGTTATTTCTTTTGAACTATTTCTCAGCAAAAATTTGCTTTGGGCCAACACATACACAACCTTTGGGCCTCCGTGGTTGTGGACAGTCATGCAAGCCCATAATTCCTCTTTAAGGTTCTTTTGATTGATATCAAATTTATGTTTGAATTAATAAATATTAATATTATATTTTTTTAGCAAAAATATCATTTTTTGTTAGCATCAAGTTAATATAACCTTAATTTGCTAATAACAACCTTGTAAAGAAAAAATTATTTGCGCTTTGCTTATTTATAAAGAATAAGAGAAGTTCGTAGGTTGATTTTCTCTTAAACAAAATTAATTAACAACTAAATAATTAAACGGCTAACTGTGTTTATACTAAAACCTATAGAAAGAAAAATACAAAGAGACCATCTTTTAATTATATTTGTTTTTTTTTAACTTAGAGGATAGTTTTATTAAGCTTGGTCGCTGCCAAATAATTCTGCCAGCGTATAGTGTGGCCCCATGCTAAAATGTGTGGACTTGGTGGTGGGTGACACTCACAATGGAGTGGTGTTTGGTGCTGTAATTTGTGATTTGCATTGTCAAAAATAAAAAAATAAGTGATGAGAGTGGGTGCACAAAGACAGTATGTGAAGATAAGTCAATTGAAGGTGAATAATAGTCTTCTTGACCCAGCAGAGCAACAGAATTTTTCCAGCAAACCTATGCAAGGGAAAGCGACTAAATCCAAGTTATACAGGGTTATGTGTTTTGGTTGCTTTGTAATTATATATTTTAATTTTAATTTTTATATATTTAATTTTTATTTATATTTATTTTATTATACTTAAATATTATTTAAACAAATTTTTGCAGCAACTCAAGATTGTTGAACATTATATTGATTTGAGAATCATTCTGCAAAAAAAAAATTTAAAATAAATATGATATGATAAATAAAAATGTTGTTAATAGAAACTTTAAAGAAATTGTAAATAAAAATTGTGAAAGAAATTAAAAGTAAGAAACAAACTATTCATATAAAAAGAAAATGGATTCATATACAAATTAATGGTAAAAAACATATATAATAATTTATTATTGTTAAATTGTGAAAATATTGTTTTTTCATGAAGTAACTATTATGTCAGTTTGGCCCAACTCAATTGTGAATTTGTAAAAAACTGAATTTTACGTGATCTGCAAGCTGGCAGAGAAGAAAGAGTTAGCCACCGTTAGAGTTCTATTAGATATCACTTAAGAATTTTACACACATATTAAAAATATAATAATAAAAAAAGAGATATATCATTATACCAAAACTATTAATCTTAATTATTGACGAAAGTATAATAATATTTTTGGAATTAGGTATTATCATTTATCAATATACAAAAGTATAATATAGCACTAATATTTAAAATTATGTATAAAATTAACTCAATTTGAGTCGCGGTAGTATAGAAAGACGAATAAAATTAAAATTTTATTAAAAATTGTGAATGGCATTTATTTTGAAATAAACTTTTCTACTAATGAGATGACATTCTTTATTGAACAAAATTTTTTATAAAGTGGACATTACATTGTGAGACACAGGTGTATTATATGTATCAAATGATTTAAAAAAAGTTGAATTAGTATGGCATCCTGTCATTAGTGTAATGAAGCAATATTAGTGAAAAAAATATGTTTTATTTATTTATAAAGAGCCGTACTTGATTTCAAATTTTAGTGTTATCTTAGCATCAATATCAATGAGAGGTTGGGTCTAAGCAGAAGGATTAAGACTCCCACAACGAGAGTGAACTACTCTCAGCATTTAGTATTCAACCTATTGACACATAAGCCAATCAAAAGCTATTTCCCCCTCTTTGGAGGGTTATACCTTGTAAGAGCATGAGTGCAGCCTAATGAGAAACTTAAAATGGAGGGTTTCCTCCTCTTTGTACCAAAAAAAGAAAAGAAATTATCTCAACCAACAATCAAAGTTGCTAAAAACAAAATGATGAATCTGCGAACAAACTCATACATAATTAAAATTGCTAAAAACGAAATGATTTAATCTGCGAACAAACTCATTACATCAAGGTTAATAACAATTAAACATAAAAAAAAATCTACAATTGTGATAAATCTTACATAAATATGTTACAAATAAAGTGTCTGAAATATTCATGTATTTAGAGTTGTAACTTCGAAAAACGTCAAAATAATTGATTGAATTTGTTCTATCAATCTAAATTAAATGAATATTGCATCAAGATAGAAAATTAAGCAAAAATAACACTATACTAGACCGCAAATAAATATGTCACACTAAGACAAAAAATCACACACAAATATATATATATATATATATATATATATATATATATATATATCACTTATTGATAAATAAAATAAAATAAAAAATTATTTTAAAGTGAATTTGAACCAAAAGAAAGATGTGGAACGGCGGATTCGGAGATGCTCACATGTTCACACATATAATATTAACACATGTTATAGGCATTATTTTTCATGCCTTTTACTATACATATACATATTTTATTGCAAAAATATTTTATGAACTATATACTCCCTCTCATTGTTATGCAGTAAAAATTTAATATTATTTTATCGCGTCCATAAACATATCAGTCTGTTATGTACATTGATCATCAACCACAGTCAAGTTTAAAAGTTATGTATAATTTGTACTACTGTGTATTGTTCTTTCCAATAAATATTTTGTGAAACACCTCTTATTATTTTAATTACTAAATTATTCACTTTTTCTCTCTCATAAACAAACCTTCAATTTACTCTTACAATGAACTCAAATACTTTGAAAATCCATTTATAGATTGATATAATATAGTTAATTTTTGTTGTATATTAAATAAAACTATAAAGGTGTTTTCATATAGCTTTATGTTCAAGACATGAAAGTTACATTAATTATTAAAAAGAATAACTAAATAACTTTAAAAATATAGACTCAAATATACTACTTGATATTTATTTTCACTTATTCACAAGTTTTAGTCTCTCTATATTTTTTAATGTTAATTAAAGTCCTTCAATTTTTTAAATTTCAGAAATTTTTGTCCACTTCTAACTTATTTTTGCAAATGTATCAATTTTGTCATAAGTTTTTCTTTCATCTTATATTTTTAAGAAAATACTATAAAGCTATAAAGACATAGAAAATAAAATAATAAGATTTAACTTTCATGTTTATTGCTAAGTCATTTTGTGCCTCTTAACAAAAATTATTCAATTTTTAACACATTGGGCAAAAAATAAGGATTTATCTAATTTGAATCGAGTTATAAAAGTCGTCCTCACTATTTTTAGTAATTTAATAAAATATTATATTTGTTCTTTTAAAAATAATATTGGTTCCTATCTAAAAAATTAGATGTCAAAGATCATTTTTACAATTTTTTAGGTATTGATACTTTATCATCTTTTGATAAAACAACCAACTTAAAAATATGTGAACATTTCACACGACTCTTGATCAATTTAGATATGAAACAATATTAACTAAGAGATCACATTTTTGTTGAACATGAAATGTATGTATTTTTTGTTTACATTGATTATGAAGAAGAAGAAAAAACCATTGTTTAAGGAATTCTATAAGGTTGTAGGGCATTTCTTAACAATTGTCAAAAAGTTCTAATGATCATAGAATAGCTCAATCAATAGAAAAAATTTGTAGCGGTGACGAAGTTGATTGAGAAGTATGTTCCTAAAAATATTGTTGCTCTAGACAAAGTTGCAACTGAAGGTACAACCAAGAAAACCATTGTGTTTATTAACTTTTCTTTTGTTGATTATGTCCTCAATGTGAATTAGAAGGTAACACTGTTATTTAAAGAATTGTCTCCCCTGATTAAGATAAAATCGAAAAAGAGTCGAGTCCAAGCATTTGATTTGGATTTAGCTGAAGAAGTGGTAGCATAATCACTTTCTTTAAAAGAAGATGATGTCAAGTTACGTCAGAAAACAAATGTAATTCACGAGGTATTTGAATTTAACTTATCAAAATTCAGGAAAAATACACATAACAATAAAGAGAAGATTATCCAAATATGTGTACTCTAGGTTCTTGGAGAATACTTTCCAAAATTATCAGATTTATTGAGAAGAAAAATTTACATTCAAGAGATTTGGTGAATGTTACGACATATCCAAATATTATTATCAACAATGACAATATACATCACATGATTGCTCATGATTTGAGCGTTTGGTAAATTTTTTTAAGGATAGAGATGCTAAAGATTTGCAAATGGTTTTACTACCACTAAAAAATATTTTATAAAGGTGATTTCTACAACAAATAATAATTATACATAAAATTATAGTATATTATTTTTGCAAAGGATCAACAAACTCACCAGATTTGAGAAATATTCTTATGCTTTTATTATTTCTTTTTTAATCTACGTGCTATTTTTTATTGGGTTTATGTCTCCCATTTTCTGTTTTTTCCTTTCTTTTTAATTAATTTTTAGCTTAAAAACTAAAATTCAATGGTAAAATTTTTTTTTTTGAAATTCTAAAAACTTGATAGCCTATATTTTTTATATTTAAGCGAGAAGACTAAAATTATGAATCATAAAAATAGATATCAAATGTGTATTTAAAAAATATATAAATACATATAAAAATAATTTATAAATAAATTTACCAATTAATTTATTTTAACCCCAAAATGCTTGAATGAGATTCATATATTTTCCAACATAATCTGAAATTCTAAATTTGAATAAAACCACAAAAACGAGATATGAATGAGAGATCATTTAATATCTACAGTTTTCTGAAGAAATACTCATTTACACACACAATATATATATATATATATTATATATATATATATATATATATATATTATATATATATATATATTATATGTATATATTATAACCATATTTTTAAAGGTACTAAACATTATAGGTTTTTTTTTCCTTTACAAAAGTATGATAAAATTATTAAGTATCAATTATTTGACGTTGTTTTAAGTAACTGATGTTGACATTACCACGTGGAACACGCGCGATTTTATTTTATTTTTTATGCGCAATACCACATCACGCACGTTATTTTATATTTATTTATTTACCGCAAATTCTAGGCTGGTCCACATTTATAGTTTACCGATATCAAAGTTTAAAAATTATAATGGTAATTAACAATATTTTTCAAAATTTTAAATAATATCTCGTAATTTTTACAATTGAGATAATAATTTGTTAATGTAATTTAATGAATTGAATTATTATATATATATATATATATATATATATATATATATATATATATATATCAATGATTAAAACATAACGTCCTTGGATCAAAGGGTCACCGATAAAAGGTACAGAAATCAACTATCAAGTCTTGTTCAAAGATTTGCATGTGATATATAGCGCTACAGAATTTAATGAAACAAAACCAAACCCACAAACCACGAAAGTTAAAACATGGTAAATCGTCAAGGAAGAAATCTAAATCGGTTGTTTTTAGGAAGACAAATTGGAAAACAACAAAGAAAAAACAAAAGTTCATGCTAAACACAGTTTCTGATGCACAAGATCAGCTGTTAGCTGCAAGTTGCAGAGCATACTTAAATTACAGAATTTTTAAAGAAGAATACGATAATGGAAAAAACGAAATATGATTAAAACATATTAACGAATACTTACAATGGAATCAAGTTCTTGAAAATTGAAAACGGAAAATACAAAAATAAAATATAGGAGACACTTAAAGAAATTCTCAAGATTTCTAAACAGAAGCTATCTTGCTCTATTTCACTCTGCTTGATAAGTGAGACAAGCCTTGCTTATATAGGCAAAGAGTCATGCTTGTACAGCTTTGGGTGTGGGTGGAGAAATGATGAGATTCCTTCTGCTTTCGGTAGCCACGTTTTGGACTTTAGTGTGAGTGGCAACAAGTGCCCGAATCTTTTGCTTTTGCTTTTGCTTTTCTGAAATAATGGTCTTGATTCTAGTGCGAAATGGCAGACAAATGCCCGATCTTCTTTGTTTTGCTTTTCAGAAATAATCTCGTTTTGTCTGAATGAAAACTTTTTTTTTTTTTTTTTTTTTTTTTTTTTTTTTTAGTCTGGGGAATCGAGTTTTGCCGAGACTTTAATATTTTCTGTGAGGTCGATTTGGAGCTTCGACATTTACATTACATAGTAGGCCCTTTTTTTTTTTTTTTATTGGGCCAATGTTTCTTATTTTGTGGGCGTGAAGATACCAAAACAATCATCTTCATTGTCATCTCCCATGTCTTATTGAATTTTCAGAGAAGCAGCTGATGAGGAAACTTTTACGAGTCGGTCTTGCTTTTCAAAAGCTGGGCCATTAATCTCAAAGTATTTCTTCTGCAGTTTTGGCTGCTGCCAACTGTGTTTGAGCAAATGATTTTTGAGCTAAGAATTGTGTCTGCTTTATTTGAGGTTTTTGTATTCCTTGTTTTTGGAAGCCATGTGGATACGGCTTGTCTTTTGATATTCTGAGGATGGAAATTTGTCCACCATTCTAGTTTTGAATCTCTTCTAACGAGGGTTGTATGTACCTGTTGTTGGTTTATTTCGAAATAACCAAGCTGTTACCCATGGTAAGAAGAATTTTGTAGAAAAAAAGCATCAAGGTGCGTGAGTAAAATTGCGTTCTCTATCCGTAGGTTTGTAGTTGGTTGTTGAATAGTGATGGAAGCTTTCGTGGACTTCCGGATGAAGAATTTCTGGGGTTGAACCATAAAGTATTCCACCAATGAGGAAAACCATTGAGGGATTTTTGACGGGTTCATAGTGAGGTTAAAGAAAAATAACCAAGTGTGACTGAATTTTTTGGTTTTGAATGAGGAAAGCATTATACCAGGCTTGTTTGGTATGTCCCAATAATAAAATGTCCTACAGTGATGTATTGTTGGTTTTGAACTCTAGTGGGAATCGTTTTGGGGTATGAAGGTTTGTTCCCCATTCTGATGCGTGGGAGAATTAATACAATTTGTGGTGATTATGTTGCGCCGACATAAGCGACCGTCCTTCTTGTTGTGTTGTCCTAGAATTGTTACCAACCCGTTTATTTCAAGAATAGATTTGTAGTAAGGCTGGGTTTGATAATCCCATGGTTTAAAAAACCAGCCTTCTGGAAAAATTTGGAATTATGGACAATTGAGATTTTTGTCGTAAAAAGTGGTCCTCGATTCGTCCAATATTTTGAAATTCTTTTAACAAAATACTCAATTTTGGCTTAAACCAACGGTAATCTGAGAGTCGTTAAACGAATTCTGATTTTTCTTCTTGTTGTAATTTAAATTATTACAGATAGGTCCCTCCTGTGGGGTTTGAAATTAATTTACAGGATGATCTCCTGTGGATATTTGAGATAATTTTTGGGAAAGGTTTTTGAGAAGATTCTCCCGTTTCTTTCCCTGATGCAGATGGCAATTCAAGCGAGATGTTATTCAATTCCTTGATGGAGTCTGTGGAGTCTTGCAATTTTTTGAAGGTGAAGGTCTTCTTCAATTATATTTTTGATTTCTTGGAATTTGTCAGGTTCAACTGTTGTTGGCTAGCAAAGCCATTTTTGGATTTGGTTTTGTTCTTCATTTTCTTCGACGGCTTCCACCCAAGATCGGTATGGGTTTCGCCGATGAAAGAGGTTTTGAGTTGTCTAGTGGTTGTCCTTTTGACCTCAATTCTTTTTGATTTTCTGGGCATCACTCAAGTCCTGTTTTGAAGAAATTCTCTGGTTAGAAAATCTTGGGAATTGTGAGTTTTGATCTCCTTTAATAAATCCAATTTCAAAATCAAAAAATACTAAGGATTGCTTTGCCATCTGGCAAAAATTTTGTTTTGAGCAATGTTCTTGAACATCTTTTTTAAAACTTCTTTTGCAGATTTTACAATCAATTCGAAGTAAAAATTTTTGTTGAGTAAATCGCTTTGAAATTTTGTAATGCACATGACAATTGAAAGAATTTCCTTTTTAATGCGTAGAGTAATTCTTTTGGCATTCATTCCAATGTGCAGATGTAACTGTACAATGCATTCTCATCATTTGTTTTTTGTTTTGAATACCCCCATATCCGCATATCCGAAGCATCCGTTTCAACAATTTTTGGGCTAAAGGGTCATCTAGGTGTAGGCAAGTATTTGTTTGGAACTTGTTCTTGATTGCTTGTACAGTTTTTGTGTGTTCGTCAGTCCAAGCGACAGGTTTTTCTTTAATCTATCGTGGAGAGGTTTTGTATCCTATTAATGATAGGACAAAAATCTAGTAATAGTTCAAAGATCCTAAAACCTTTGTAAATGTGTTTTGTCAAGGATTTTGTCAGGAAATTATCGGCGAAAGATAGGATCTTTCACAATAGGGGTGATAGTACCCCGAGAGATTATAGTGTCCTAGGAAACGGGATTTTTTGTTTGAAAAAGAGAAATTTTGGATTTTGAAAACAACTAATCCATTTTTCTTAGTAATCATTTAAAAATGTTCTAGATGTTGATGTGCTCGGAAGTTTTCGAAGGAATATTAAGAACATCTCAATATAGACAATGCATTTTGAGAATGGATTAAGATTTCATTCATAATTTCTTTTGGAACTCTGAAGGGCATTCTTTAATACAAAGGGCCATTACCGTTCCACTCAATATTTGACCAAAGGGACCGTTAAAAGCTGTTTCTATATCGATCTTTTGGATCAATTTGTATTGCCAAAATCCTGATTCATGTCAAATTTTGAAAATACAGACGAAGAGTGTAATTTTTGTTAAAAGGTCTTTTCTGTTTTGGAATCGGGTAACGGAATCCATTTTTAAGCTTGTTTAAAGGTTTGTAGTTTATTGACTAGCCTAGGTGTGCCTCTTCTATTTCAGAATTTTTGTTCACATAGAGGCTGCACAACTCCAAGGTGACCTAGACTTTGTAATTTAGACCCTTTTGTTCTAAGTCTTGGATTCTGTTTTGCAATGCGTTTCAAGTTCATAATTCATTTGGATGGGTCTAGCTTTTGTTGGATTGTTATCGGAAAAGTCATTTTCATATGGTAGGTCTACCCATATGTTGTTTTTCTGTTTCCAAAAGCCATTTGAGTAAATCTGAACAGATTTCGTTTTCAATTCTTTTTGGAGATCTAAAAATTTTTGTTTTTTACGAAACTATTTTGTAATTGTTGTTCGTTTTGAGGAAAAGAAATGTCTTGTTTCAGGAAATATAAATGTTTTTCTTTTCCTGAATTAAACAATTTAATTCAGTTTGTGTAAACAGAGCAAGCTTTTAAAAGATTTAAATTCTTTTTCTGGTTTTTCATAAAAGGAAAATAATTTTTGGCCTCTTTTGTTTTGCAAGAAATACTGTCGTAATTGACTGAATAGGGAGTTATCATATTAATGAAGGGAGTCCCTAAAAATAACAGTATGAGTATAATATTTTCTAATAAAACAAAAGGAGTTTTTGATTGAAAACATTACCATTTTTTATGGAAGCTTCAGTTTACTTTTTATAATCATGTTGGAGTTATTGGCTGCAACCAAGTTTTTCATTAGATTTTTGCAAAAATCTGTTGGTACATTGGCTACTTTTTTAAGGGCATTTTAAATCTGCTCCAGTATCAAAAAAGTGCAATTGTTTCGAATTTGAAATCATTCAGAAAAAACTAAATTAATTTGATTAAATATTTTCTTGTGTGTTACTGTTCTTAAAACGAACAAGAACATCCTCTGGGATTTCTTCTAAATCAATTGTTTTTGAATATTCTTCATTTTTCTCCTTTCTTCATCCTGTCTGGTCAGAAGAGGGTTTGATTTTGTACCTGGAAGAAATAAGATCTGAAGAATGTTTTGAATCAATTCTTGTTTTTTGTTTTTAAGAGTTTTTAATTCCTGTTATTTACAATTTTATTATTCCTTCTTGCAGAGATTGATTTGTGACATGGGTTGTGACCTTGCTCTTTTTCTAAGATATTTGTTAGGTCATAAGTGGTTCTTAGGAAGTAATTTTGATGAGGATGTGGAAGGTTGACTTTGTTTTGACTCAAAAAGTATGTATTAGTTTTCCTATTATTTCCTTTTGCCAATTTCGTATCTTTCAACCTGTTTTATAATATCAAGAATTAGTTCTTCATCCTTTGTTAAAACATTAAATGATTTTTGTACTAGTTTCAGATTCGCTAGAAGTCGGAGGTCCTAGTCATCAATTGTAGGGGTTTATTATTTCAGATGACTTACTTCAGAATCTGTGACAGTTTCTTCTTCAGAGGTTTCTAAAAGTATTGCCTCTATTTGTTGAATTATTTGTTCATCGATTTTTAATTCATGAAGTTTTTTGTTTCTTTTGCAATATCTTGAGATGTGTCCTGTTTGGCCACACTTATAACAAGTTATTTGTTTTGAGGTTTGAGGTTCAGACTTCTTTTGGAAGGGTTTTTTCTTGTAAAAATTTGGTTTTCTTTGTTTATAAGAATTTTGGGGTCTAGATTTTTTATAGAACTCAAGTCTGTCTTGTTTGGTAAAAGATTTTGTGCGAGGTTTTCTATAAGGTTTAGAACAAGACCCTTGACAGTCTTTTGAAATATTTGTCATGGGTATTTCAAATTGTTTACTAAAAGAACCTAGTTCTTGTCTAGTTCTTTTCATTTCCCATTTTAAATGTTTTTGGAGTTTTAAATCTTGACAGATTTTCAAACCTTCTTTTTGAGTGAAGCTAACCAATTCCCCATAAGTTAAATGGTTATATGGGATTTGGTTTACCCCGTAGACTTCTTTGA
>PGWS01032138.1:0-16889 GCA_002896235.1 Cicer reticulatum
TTCTTAAAAGGATTAAATAGATGAGACATCTTTTTATTCTTTGAGTTTTTTAGACACAAGTTGTAAAACTTGATAGTCCTAAAACTCGTATTTCAAAATTTTTTTTAAGACATAAATTTATTTTCTTTTCTCGTCAATACATTTTTTTAAAATATAACAAAACCCATTTTCGTTGAACAAAATCAACACATCAACATTTTCTAATTAAGAACTACGTAGCTTTGATTTCTCCATCGCACCAGGAGATACGTAGGAGCAAGATCACATTCTTGTCAAGCACATAAATAAAAATTTATTCTTTTGTCCTTCATTTGTTAAGTACATATTTATTTCAAAACCATATTTTAAAAAATAGTAATAATTGCTATTCATATTTAATAATAAAGAAAAATAAATATACTTAAGTTAAAATTAATCTTGCACAATTAATTATAGGTAACCGTTTTTAACGGATGTCGTAGGGTGCTAATACCTTCCCTACGCATAATCAACTCTCGAACTCAAAATTTGGTTTCAAATACCATTTTCTTTTATTTTTACTTTTTTTAAGGGTTTCCCAATATTTTCCCTATTTAAAAATAAATTTTGGTGGCAACTCCATTGAATTCGAGAAACAATCAAAATTTTAGGCCGCGACAGCTGGCGACTCTACTAAGGGTATTTTTGAGAGTCAGGTCTAATAAATTAATTGTGCATAACTTTTAACTTTTTAATTTTATTTTTGTTTGCTTTTTATTTTCTTTTATTTTATGCGTTTATTATTTCTTAATAAGTATTAGTTGACATTATAATATTTTTTAAGTTTGTAGATTATTCTTATTTATATTTTTCATCAATCTTTTATTTATTTATTATATTTATTATTTAATTATATGTTTTATTATCGTTATGGAGTTATTGAATTATATTTATTCCACACCCTACACTTTTACTAAGACACACACTTATGAGTGAAACCTTACACCCGGGTTTGAACAAAATTTAAGTTTAGTTTCGAGGTTGTGTAGTGGTAGCCTTCTGGATGTACATCCTGTTTGGTCAGCATGAAAATCTCACCTAGAGTTTGATCTTATGGATGGCATTGTCACTCCAAATAGTTTATCTATTGTTGCTGACAATATTCCAAAATGAGATTATTGGCTCTAGGAACTGTGTTTAGAACTATAGAGCCACCCTTGTGAGAATTTCACTGCATAAGCCAATAGACCCTTTCATCATAAGAATATTTATATAAGTAAAAATACCTCATACATTCATTCAAAATGTTATATATTCACAACTGTCATTCTACATAATTGCATTCATATTTCATGACATTGTTTCTTTTGAAAATAAATTGGCATTTTGCATCAATTTTCAAGATTGTTGGGAATCATAAGAACCTTAGTCACGTGTTAAATTAAAGTGGACAATGGGATTGGAAAAGAGAAAAACTTTACTTTTAAAGTTCAAACAACCTGATTTGAAAAGTTTAAGAGACATTAGCAATCAAATGAAAACTATACAACGTGAGAGTTTCTTTCGCAAATATGGGAAGATCCTAAATCTCTTGGCAGTAAATGTGCAAATAGGGGCACTCACGGCGTTGGCTCAGTACTACGACCCTCTCTTAAGATGTTTCACCTTTCAAGACTTTCAGTTGGCCCCGACATTAGAGGAATTTGAGCGAATATTGGGTTATTCCCTAGAGAAAGGAAATCCTTATCGATATACTGGGCAACCACCAAGTTTGGAGGCAATTTCGGAAGTATTGAAAATCGATATAAGAGAGTTGGCAAGTACAAAAGAAGAAAAAGGAGCCATTCATGGTTTTTCAAGAAAATATCTAGAGCAAAAGTGCCACGATTTAGCTATTAAAAAAGAATGGAGTGCTTTTATAGACGTTTTGGCTCTAATCATCTATGGTATTGTTTTATTCCCAAACCTTGATAATTTTGTTGATTTTGCTGCTATCAATGTCTTCTTATCTTTTAACAAACATAAGCAAAACCCAGTTCCCGCGATTCTTGCTGATGTATACTACTCTCTACATATGCGACATGAGAAGAAAGGGGGAACAATTTTGTGTTGTGCTCCAGTGCTGTATATCTAGTTTATGTCTCATATGTTCAAGAAAGGGTATCATATTGGAATTAAAGATAATCGTGAATGGGCTCAAAGTATAGCTAGCCTTACTGGAGACACAATTTCATGGTATCACAGAGAACAAGGGGTGGAGGAAATAATATGTCAATGCGGAGATTTCCCAAATGTGCTTCTCATGGGAACCAAAGGATGTATTAATTACAATCCGGCGGTAGCTTTGAGACAACTTGGCTACCCTATGTTGGAAAAACCAGATGGTAAGTCGTTGGAAGCTTTTATTTTGCACAATACGAGTATAGTAGACCCACCGATGTTGCGAAGGATAAGTCGAGCTTGGGAAAAGATCATCAGAAAAGGAAAAGCACTTGGATGCAAAAGTTGCAGCACAAAAGAACCCTATCAACAATGGGTAAAAAATAGAGTCAAGAATCAAAGCTGCCTTTCCACAGTACACCTCAAATGATCAGGAAATGTCTGAACCTATTCTTGTTGCAAGAAGAGATAGAAGAACTCAAGCATCATTGCTAAAATCTGAGATGAGAAAAAGAGATGCAAGCAAAGTTAGAAAAAGTCACCCAGAGATGAGAACTTACGATCAGAAACACATGTAGTCAGTTTATCGAAAGAAGGAACAAGAGGTTGAAATTGAAAAAGGAAATAACTTGACATAGAGATTTGTTTGAGAGGCGTAATGAAGAGTTAGATGTGCGAAAACAAGAAAGGAATGCAGCTATTAAAGAAGCATATATGTGGAGAGTTTGTGGACAAAATCACAAGCTCTGAAAAGAAGATAAAAAGAGAGTTTTGAAGATTTAAGAACAAATGAAAGAAATGGTAGTGAGTATGAGAGTCATAAAGGAATAAGAGGCACAACAAAAGAAATTGAAAATACTCTCAAAACATCAAGATGCACTAAAAGCAGAAATGGAAGCTTCTAGTGAGTTGAAGAATTACATTGATTATCAAGAAAAGATCTATAATGACTTGAAGGATGAAACCATATACTGGGAGGAGCGTTTCATGGTGTTGCTTGGGAAATTGAAGAACCAAGAGATTTATAAAGAGTTGGAAGATAAAGGCAAGCATTGGAAAGATTGCTTTTCGAAATTGGCAATGCTAGCTAATCAGGCAATCATAAAAATTTCAAAACATCTAAGAGAGATTGATGCAGCAATGCATCCACTCAACACTGCAATCAAAGTCTACAAGTTCGTCGAATATTGCAAACATTTAGTAGAATAATTGGAGGAGAAGATTGGTTGTCCTCTTGAAAAAGATGATTGAAATACCATAGTCGATGTAGTTTTTTTAATTTTAATGCAATGTATTTTTTCTCATCAATGAAGGAATTGCTGTTTTGTTTATCGATTTCCATATTCTTCTTTCATTAATAATTTGTGCAAGACTTATGATTCCCCAACATCCAAATGTAAAAAATAAAATAATAATTGCATTTTCATTCCATTCATGTTAATACATACTCATAATTTTTTATTTATTTAAAAAAAACACATAAAAAATCAATAAAGTTGTTTCCCCGATATCCTTATCAGACTCGTGCAAACTCGAAGATCATGGAAGAACTTGAGCAAAATCAAGAGGTGATGAGAATGGATGTCAATCAATTGAAGGACAAGGTTGATCAAATCGTAGAAGCTATATATGCTTTGTCAAGGAAGGGGAATACAAATGAGAATCCTCCGACTGCAAATGAAGAACATCAAACCACTCCTTCTCACCCACCAGGCTTTACCCCGACTACCCAACAACCTCGTACAACAACTATGCAATTTCTCATGTACGGTCTTCCACCCGATTATACTCCACCTTTAGTCATCAACCCCCAAAACCCAAACCAATCACAAATTCCATCTCCTCTAGGCTATCTGCCACCCCAAAACACTTAACCCTCAGAAAATATTCCATATATTGCACCCCAAGTACCCCATTTTGATACTAATGGAAATTGGCATCAACCTCACATTGGGGATGATACACAATCAAAGGAAAAATTTCATGTCTTGGAAGAGCGAATAAAAGCTATTGAGGGGTATAATGTTTATGGCCTTGAAGCTTTCGATATGTGTTTGGTTCCTGATGTGACTATCCCTCCCAAATTCAAGGTTCCTGACTTTGAAAAATACAAGGGCAACACATGTCCTAAAAATCATCTAACTATGTATTGCAGAAAAATGGCTTCTCATGCTCATAACGACAAGCTGCTCATTCACTTTTTCCAAGACAGTTTGAGTGGGGCATCGTTAAGTTGGTATATGCATCTCGAGCAAAATCAAATTCGTTCATGGAAAGACCTGGCCGATGCCTTTTTGAAACAATACAGGTACAACATTGACATGACCCCTGATAGGATGCAACTGCAAAATTCATCGAAAAAGGATAATGAATCTCTCAAAGAGTATGCACAGCGGTGGAGGGAAATGGCATCACAAGTGGAACCTCCCTTATCTGAAAGAGAAATGGTTGGTATGTTTATGGATACTCTCCAGTCGCCTTTTTATGATAAGATGATTGGGAGTATATCATCAAACTTTTCTGATCTGGTCATGATAGGAGAAAGGATAGAAAGTGGGATGAGGAGTGGAAATATCGTATGTGCAACAACTGGCATAAAAAGACCTCAGACAACCTTCACAAAAAAGAAAGAAGGTAAACCCCAAAGTCTCCTATTTTCCACCCATTAATTCTCATCGACCCCCAAATTTCCAGCCCCCGATACCACAAACTCCTTACATTCCTTATCCATATGTGGCCGCAACCACACAAGCCTCATACCCGCAATATCACCCTTCAAGACCACCTTTTTATCAACCACCACCTACCGCATTTTCACAACAAGGTCAATGAAACCAAATTCCAATCTCAAATCACTACAGACCACCTGTCAATCAAAAAAGGATAACCCGTTTTGACCCAATTCCTGTCACGTACAGCCAATTGTTGCCTCACTTACTCCAAAATTCAATGGTAGTCCTGAGGCCAATGAAACCTCTAGAACCACCATTCCCGAAATGGTATAATCCTAACGCCAAATGTGAATACCATGCTGGAGCCGTGGGGCATTCCATCGAAGATTGTCAAGCCTTAAAAACTAAAGTGCAAGAATTGATCAATGCAAAATGGCTTACCTTCAAGGAAGATGGTCCCAACGTGGGGAATAATCCTTTGTCGGGTCACAGAGATACCGCTGTCAATCTCATTGAAGAAGAGATAGACCAATATACAAAAGATAATCATGTATTGACCATAGAGCCATGCATGGAAAATGATAGATCTTTTCCAAGACCATTGGAAATCCTCTATAGAAAAGAGAATCCTAAGCCAACTCATAGTGGAAAAAATGCAATAGTTGTCCAAGCACCAACTTCTTTTCCTTATGAAAATAACAAGGCGGTACCATGGAGTTATGAAGTCACATCTCATTTAGTCAACCACCAATCTGGCGATAGCTCTAAACATCAAGGTACTGATGTCACTAACATCTCAGGGATTGGTGGAATGACTCGGAGTGGTCGAGTATACACTCCTGAACTACTTAGAAAAAAGGAGGTTCATGGAGAAAAGGGAAAAGAAGATATGTATCATGCCATAAAAGGACAAGAGATCAGTAATGAATTTTTGAAGTTTGTCAAGCAAAGTGAATATAAGGTGGTAGATCAGCTAAATCAAACCCCTTCGAAGATATCAGTTCTCTCCTTGTTATTGAATTCTGAAGCACATAGAAGGGCACCGATGAAAGTTTTAAACGAAACTCATGTTACTCACGATATCACTGTCGATCAGTTTGATGGAGTTGTCGGTAACATCACTGCTAGTAGTTGTCTAAGTTTTAGCGATAATGAATTACCAGCTGAAGGGATAGAGCATAATAAAGCACTATACATCTCTGTGAGGTGTCACGATCATATTCTTGCATGAGTGCTAGTAGATAATGGTTCATCGTTAAATGTCATGCCTAAATCAACACTATCAAAACTATTTGTTGAGGGAGCCTTTTTGAAGCCTAGTGCTTTGGTGGTGAAAGCGTTTAATGGATCTAGAAGACAAGTTGTTGGTGAGATTAACCTGTCGATTCAAATCGGACCCCATATCTTTGAGATAACTTTCCAAGTGATGGATATTAAACCGGCGTACAGTTGTCTTTTAGGGAGACCATGGATTCATGCTGCTGGAGCAGTGACATCCACCCTCCATCGAAAGATAAAATTTATAGTGAACAATAAGCTGGTAATAATATCTGAGGAAGAAGATATGATAGTAAGTCATTTATCTTCTACAGGCTACATTGAAGACATGGAGGAAGCCATATAGACTTCTTTTCAAGCATTAGAAATTGTCAATGTTGTCTTCATGGGTGAAGGATATCGTTTAAAAGAACCAAAATAATCTACCACATCATTGAAGTCTACCAAGTCCATGTTAGAAGGAGGAGTTTTTCTCAATTTGGGGAAGTTGATAGAAATACCAGAAAAGAACAATAGGTACAGGTTGGGATATGTACCTACTCAAGCTGATGAAGAAAAGGTTGCGAAGGAAAAAAGAGAAAACAAGGTGACTCGTTGGGAAAGCTGGATACCGAATTTGTAACACCCCAATATTTTCATATATATTACATATGTGTCTTTTAGTAATTTTCGTAATTTATTATTTAATTAATATATTCTACCCGTAAGGATTAATTAAATTTACAACTCCTATTTTACTTGAATAAATTTACTTTATTTTTTAATTGTTTTGGTGTACATTATTAGAAGAGTTTTGGAAATAATTATTTATAACGTGGACACCTGTGTATTTTTTTATTTGAATTATTTTCGATAATCATGAATTGATGTGTTAGATAGTTGAATTAATTTTATACGTACTCTGCAGTATATTTTTGTCTTACTTGATTTTTTTAGTGATGAAAATTAGTTGATTAATTTATTATTATAATATTATAGAAGTTTACATCATTTGTATTAGTTTTATTTTAGCCAAAATAAGTATTTACAAGGAAGATAATAGAATATTAAAATCTTATTTTTTTATATTTTTATTTAATTAATTTAGCGTGACAATAGTAAGATATTGTTCTCTAATTTTAATTTTTTGATAAGTTATTTTATAATTATTATTTGTTGGGGTTTTGTTTGTAATTATTAAAACTCGTAGGAGATTTAGAGTGACAATGACCAAGTCATTTTGGTCAAATTTAATCATCAACTATATTTTTATTGTTACTGCAATTTAACTCAAATGTGTGTTTTCTACTTTACATCCACTCAAATGTGTAACAAGCAAGAATAAGTGTACATGAATGTCAATTAATTCCTAACGGTTGGTCATTGAATACATTATTGATGTGTGCAATTAACCTCAATGAGAAAAATTACTTTCTTTCTCTAATAAGCTTCATGTCTCCATTCGCAACATTATATTTTCTTTATCTCAAATATTTTCAAGTAACTTAAACAACCACCCACATATTACCTCTCTTTCTTGTGGAAGCTCTAAGCTTTTGTTCCTTCATCTTTATGAGATTTTTCGAGGGCGATATAGTGTTACGTGGAAGGAAAGCGTCCAAGGTAAGGGCTTTTCCCCATGCTGAGTTAGACTAGATATTAAATTAGCGATTCGTAATATATTGATATGATGTCTGGATGTCTTAAAAAAAAAGGTTGATTTTATTTTCGTCGTAGAGAAATTAACTGTAATGCTTTGATTATTTTTTTTAATACCTCTATCTTGATGAAATTAATTATAGTGGTATATTTTTATTATTATATCTTGATAAATATGTTTGTAGTGAAATTTTTAGTGTTTACGTGTTTTAGAGTATTTAATTATAAAGTTATAATTTTTATAATGATATAGTTAGTAATATATTTAGTATGATGTATTTGATTTTAAGTGTTGACTTTTGAGTATTCTAAATTTAAAACATGACTTTTATGAACAATATATGTGTCTCGATGAAATTGATGAAAATTTTATATCTCTTTAATTTTAATAATATGAGAAAATTGATTATTGAATGCATTAATGAATAGTCCATTTTTAGAATGCTGAAAATTTTATAGTGAAAGGAATGAAATTTATGTTGTTATTGTATTCTTGGTGATATGAGTTTTAATGGTTATCAATAACACGTAGTCAAATCGAATCTTATGGATTATTAAAATGAAAGTGGTGATTTTGAGATATTTGTTCACGTGCATATTTGATGTGTTGAAGTTATTGAGCTATAACTATGAACATCCATGAGAATAAAAATTTGATGTCTTATGTGATTAAAAAAATTTAATCTAAAATATTTTATCTTTGTGGTTGCCTAAGTGGCTGGTGATTTGTGTTTTAAATATTGTTATCTTTATGGTTGCTTAAGTGGCTGGTGACTTGTGTCTGAAATATCATTATCTTTGTGGTTGCCTAAGTGGCTGGTGATTTGTGTTTTTAAATACTGTTATCTTTGTGGTTGCCTAAGTGGCTGGTGGTTTGTGTTTTTAAACACTGTTATCTTTGTGGTTGTCTAAGTGGCTGATGATTTGTGTGATTATTTAAGTGAGTGGTGACATGTACATTTTGAGCATCATTATCATTTCATGACATATCATATGCATCTGTGTGGATGCCTGTGTGGCTGGTTTAAATTTTCCCCATTGGTATGGGTGAATTCTGTGTGGACGCCTGTGTGGCTGATTATATCCGGATCATATATATTTAAGAGCACGCATAACGTGCATACATTTTATTGTTATTTTTATTTTGATATAATTATTTGTTCTACGGTTGCTACTTGATTTATTTAGATATGTTTTATGATTTTGATACCCCTTTGAAAACTATTAAAGAATCAATTTATTTAAATCTTTTATTACGAAAAGATTTTATATTCATATTTTATGCCTGTTAATTTATTATTTGGTATAATTTTTGTTGTGGGATGAACTGACCCCTTACACCAACATTTAGGTACTAATGATCTCAAAAAGTTGCATGAATGATGTTTGATTGGTGCACGCGCGGGGGAAAATGAGACTTTTACTTAAAAATAATGTTTTGTATTACTAGAATTTTTGTGGTACATTGTAACGTTATTTATTCGTCATCATTAACTTTTAATAGAAATGTGGAAGTGAGATTTCATTCGCTAGTAAATAATTGAATGTCATTAATTACAGTCAACCTTGTTTCTTTTGAATTTCACTTAAAGATAATTTATTTATTTTGGACCATAAATGAATATCCGATCTAACAATTGGAATATTAATTTTGCAAATGAATAAATAAATAATATTTTAGTAAATTACATTACGTTCTTTTACGAAAAAAAAAATATATCAAGTTATTTTCTTACGCATATCAATTTATTACATGATGAATTACTCATAAGAAGAAAAAAATTAGTTGTTTCTAAAAGAAAATAAATATTTTTAAGTAATATTTGGATCAAAAATTTTGGGCGTTACAGAATTCACAGAAGATTCCTATTTCTGACATTCGCCTAAATTTTCAAAGCGCCGGAATAATATATGCTGATCAGATGGCTGTTGCGGAAGAGGATCATGGTGATGATGATACCTTCAAGCTAGTGTACCCTTGTCCTCCAAACACCAATCTCAACAATTGGAAGATCATCGAGTTTCCCGTGTTTGTTAATCCATGTTCAAAGTAATTATGTATTTTTAACTCCTTTTGCTCTGCCCAAGGCATAAGGATAACTAATTGGGCATATGTATTTCAATTCCGTACTTATTATCAATAAATGCATTTTTGAATTCTCCAACTGGTTTTGTTTTTTTCTCTTTTCTCTTTTCTCTTTCTTTTGGCAATTTTTATTCATATTTCTCTTTTTCCTTCTTTCTTCTTAATTTAAACAATGCAGAGTCGAAAATGAATATGTTGAAAATAGCAGCCCTAGAACCATTTCTTATAACTTTGAACGTCTGATTAATCATGCTGATGAGGATTGTGAAGACGATTGTGAGCCTCCCCCAGAACTAGAAAAGTTAATTGAACATGAAGCTAAGATAATCCAACCCTATCAAGAACCTTTTGAGGTGATCAATTTAGGGACTGAGCATGATAAGAAAGAAGTTAAAATTGGCATGTCTATGAAAGAAAGTGAACGAGAAAAGCTGGTTAAACTTTTATTTGATTATGTGGATGTCTTTGCATGGTCATATCAGGATATGCTTGGGCTAGACACTAACATAGTTGAACACAAGCTACCACTCAAGCTTGAATGTGCTCCAATTAAGCAGAAATTGAGGAGGATAAGGTCTGATATGTCACTTAAAATTAGAGAAGAAGTCAAGAAACAATTTGATGCTGGTTTCTTAGCTGTGGCAAAATATCCTCAATGGGTTGCTAACGTTGTTCCGGTTTCAAAGAAAGATGGAAAAGTTCGAACGTGTGTTGATTATCGGGATTTAAATAAACCTAGTCCAAAAGATGATTTTCCTTTACCTCACATTGATGTCCTAGTAGATAGCACTGCTCAATATTCTCTTTTCTCCTTCATGGATGGTTTCTCAGGGTATAATCAAATCAAGATGGCTCCCGAAGATATGGAGAAAACTACATTCATTACACAATGGGGGACTTTCTGTTATAAAGTGATGCCATTTGGATTGAAGAATGTTGGGGCAACCTATCAAAGAGCAATGGTAACTTTGTTTCATGACATGATGCATAAGGAAATAGAGGTTTACGTGGACGATATGATTGCAAAATCTCGGACCGAAGAAGAACATGTTATTAACCTTCAAAAGTTGTTTGTGCGACTAAGGAAGTTCAGACTCCGTTTAAACCCTGCTAAATGCACTTTTGGTGTAAGATCAGGCAAGTTACTTGGGTTTATCGTTAGTCAAAAAGGGATAGAAGTGGATCTAGATAAAGTAAGAGCAATACAAGAAATGCCCGCTCCACGCATGGAAAAAGAAGTTTGTGGCTTTTTGGGCAGATTGAATTACATTGCCAGGTTCATATCGCATCTCACCGCTACATGCGAGCCAATTTTCAAGTTGTTGCGCAAAGACCAAAAGGTTGAATGGAATGATAATTGTCAAAAAGCTTTCGAAAAGATTAAACAGTACTTGTCAAAACCTCCAATCTTAGTGCCTCCTGTTCCTGGGAAACCTCTTATTATGTATCTGACAATACTTGACGATTCAATGGGTTGTGTATTGGGGCAGCATGATGAATCTGGTAAGAAAGAACATGCTATTTATTATTTGAGCAAAAAGTTCACCAGCTGTGAAATGAGGTATTCACTACTTGAACGAACATGTTGCGCATTAGCATGGGCTGCTCGTCGGTTAAGGCAATACATGTTATGTCATACAACTTGGTTGGTGTCTAAAATGGACCCAATTAAGTACATCTTTGAGAAACCTGCTCTTACTGGAAGGATTGCCCGTTGGCAGATGTTGCTATCAGAATACAATTTGGTATACGTTACACAAAAAGCTATAAAAGGAAGTGCCCTAGCAGAGTATTTGGCCCAACAACCTGTAGAAGATTATCAATCAATGCAGTGTGAATTCCCCGATGAAGGCATCATGACTTTATTTGAGGAGAATGAATCACATGATAAAGAAAAATGGACGCTGGTGTTTGATGGTGCTTCTAACGCGTTAGGTCATGGAATTGGGGCAATTTTGATTTCTCCGGAGAACTAGTTCACTCCATTTACAGCTAGATTGTGTTTTGATTGCACAAACAATATTGCAGAATATGAAGCATGTGTCATGGGCATTAAAGCAACCATTGAGTCAAAGATAAAAGTTCTTGAGGTATATGGAGACTCATCTTTGGTTATCCATCAAACAAAAGGAGAGTGGGAAACTCGAGATTCCAAATTGGTTCCGTATCATTGATAACTCTTCATCGTATGCATATTTTTCCACTGTTTTAGTCTTATTTATCTTCAATCATTAGTTAAATTAAGGATTTATTTGATACATTCGGGTTATTTTTGTTCTTTGAATTCATTAATATGTTATGCTTGTATTTCAGTGATTAAGTAGGAATTTTTCGTAATTTTACATTGCGTTTTGTTTTAAGTGCAGTGCTGAATTTTGGTGAAAAATCAACATGATATATGTGGAGTATTTCAGCCATATCTGAAGTTCTAGATGTCCATTTAGTGTCACTCCAAGTGCTAATGAAAGCTAGGATCCATATCTACAAATGTCATGAAGACACCGGGACCAAATTCAGACGCAAAAGATGAGCAAAATGCAAAATACATCAGACAGCAGATGTTGTGCGCCTGGAGCGCGCCCTGCGCTCCTAGAGCGCATTTCTCGTGTTTCAGTTCTGTCAACGCGCGCCTGGAGCGCACCCTGCGCGCCTGGAGCGCATTTCTCGTGTTTCAGTTCTGTCAACGCGCGCTTGGGGCGCGTGACGCGCATCAGCAATCATAAAAACGCAAATTTTTACTGTTTATGGATCTTTTTGACTCTTGGGAACTGGGGAGATTTTTGCCCTAGCATAGAACTCAAGACGGGCCGTTTCCTAAGCCATTGAAGCAGTTTTAATCAGAAAATATGAATCATTCTTGTAATTTCTTCTTTAATCTTATCTTTTTGTATCTCGTCATGAGGTAACTAAACCCTATTTGTTAGGGATGAGTGTAACGAGATGACCGTATTTTTCTGATTTGATTTCTAAGTTATATGAATGAAGTTTATTGAATTGTTTTTTCAATCTGTGCTTAATGCTTTTACTTGCTTGTCAACATTAAAATGTTCTACGATTTGTATTTTGAAACAGAATGGACTTTACGAATGCTTGAGATGAGAACTTCATGAATTTGTTAGTCTAGGGATGATGTGGTCATGACAATTAAAATAGTTTGAAAGCAATAATCTACAAGAGAATTCTATACGGTAATGCTTAAATTTAATCCTTAAACTCCAACTAAGGATTAGGGGTTACTTTAGATTAAAGGGTTTCTGTCACTAAGAATTAGGGAAGAATAATAAAGAGAATTTCGGTAATAATTCAATAAAGGATTCAGTAACTAGGATCAATTAGACACCAGGTTTGATTCAAGTGAAAACTCATCCTGACATTTTTCTCATTATAAAGAAATCAACTTTTATTATGTTGTTAATTTTCAACATTATTTCAATACTTGGGAACCTTTTTGTTCAATTTTAGTAAATCAAATATAATTTCAATAGTAAACGATCTGAGTTCGCACTGGTACTACGTTTTATTTTTTGCAAGATTCAGTAACTTGCTGAAACACAATCAGTTTTTGGCGTGTTGCCGAGGATTGCAATCACTATTGATTTAATTATTCTACTGAATTGAAATTTTTTGCTCTGGAAAAAAAAAAAAAACAATAAAATTTCTTCTTTATTTATTTGAAAAAATTTTTAAAATGTTTGTTTTTACTTATTGTTTTTTTCTCTTTATTTTAAACTCTTCATTACTCACAATCTTTCTAACCTTGTATGCGAGGCCAGTCCTCAGCTGAACTTATCTTTGATCCAAAAATTGAAAAAACAGCAAAGGCACATCGAAAGGCGGCTCGAGAAAGGAGACAAAGGGAAAGACATTTAATTGTTGAAGAAGAGGTTTTGGGTGATTCCGTCATAGTTACTGAGATGGCCGATCCACCACTACCAGAACGTACTCTCGGCGAATATGGGAATCGAAATAGAAATCGTGCTCGATTGCCCATCCATAACCAACCGGTTACAACAACAAGTTTGAAATAAGTCCCGCTCTATACCGAGAGTTGAAGGAGATTCATTTTGCTGGTAGACATAACAAAGACGCCAATAGACGTCTCACAAATTTCTTTGAATTATGTGAAACAGTGAAGGTGGACGGTTTGTCTGAGGAAGGCAAGAGAATGAAATTGTTCCCATTTTTATTAACGGAAGATGCTAAAGAGTGGCTTAATTCCTTTCCTGCTGACAGTATCACCACATGGGATGATCTTGAAGATAAGTTCTTGGAACAGTACTTTCCCCCAACTATGTTTGTTAGAAAAAGGCAAGAGATTTCCAGTTACAAACAGAAGGAGGGAGAATCTCTCTGTGACACTTACAGGAGATTCAGAAACTTACTTGCAGGATGTCCTAATCATGCTTATGACGACACTGCCCAAATGCAAATATTCTGCAATGGTTTGAGACCGAACACTAGAATTATGTTGGATGCCACAACAGGTGGTTCTTTGAATTACAAGACTGCAACAGAAGCACGGAAGATTATCGAGATCATGGCATCAAATGAACAAATGATGTTGTATGACAGAGGTGGTGGATCAACAAGTGGTGTATTGGAGTTGAATGTTATGGATGGATTGGTCCCAAGCAGGTCATTCTCAAAACAGATAGAAGATGTTATTGCCACTGAGATTAAGAAAGGAATAGCAGCTCTAAATATACAACCCTCGATAGCCCCTGTCAAATTACTAAGGCAGACTAGCTTAATCTTTGTAGAGGAGCACATAAAACTGGAGCCTGCGAAACACGGGATGAAAATGAGTTAGAAGAACTAGAACAAGTGAATCTTGTTGGTAATAATGGGAGGCAGAATAACCCCTACTCTAATACGTACAATCCTAGTTGGAGAAATCATCCAAATTTTTCCTGGAGAGATCAGCAAGGTGGTTCTCAGGGTCAACAAGAAGCTCAAACGAACCAATTTCCACCTAGAAAGGCTGCTTGGGAGAGTGCCATGGAGAAATTAGTGACAACCACACATTCTTTCATTGAAGAGTCAAGAGCCATCCAGAAAAATCACTCTGCATCCATAAAGAATCTGGAAACTCAAGTGGGTCAACTTGCTCAACAAATGGTACAAAGAACGACTGGAAATTTTCCTAGTGACACAGTTACGAAGCCACGAAGTTATGTCAATGCCGTGACAACAAGGAGTGGCAAGGTAAGTGAACAAGTACCACTTAAAGTCAAACAAAGTGTAAGCACTTCAAGCTCGACCCACTCAGAAGAAACAGTCACACCGACCTTAGTGGAAGAGCACACCACTCTTGAAAAGGAGGAAGAACCTGTGGTACAAAAAAGGGAACCACTGCCAAAACCAGAAATTCGACTTCCGTTTCCTCAAAGGTTAAAAAAGGAAGAAACAGAAAAACAATTCGGTAAGTTCCTTGATGTTTTTAAAAAATTACAAATTAACATTCCTTTTGCAGAGGCACTAGAACAGATGCCAACATACGTCAAGTTCATGAAGGAGATTCTATCGAAGAAAAGAAAAACCGGCGGTGAAACAGTGATGCTAACCGCAGAATGTAGTGATATACTACAAAGAAAACTTCCGCCGAAGCTCAAGGATCCTGGAAGCTTCTCAATCCCGTGTGCCATTGGAAATAGAACTTTTGGGAAGGCTCTGTGTGATCTTGGGGCTAGTGTAAGTCTTATGCCCCTTTTCATATACAAAAAACTGGGCATTGGAATAGTCAAAGACACACAGCTGATGCTACAATTTGCGGATCGCTCAATGAAACACCCTTATGGAGTGGTGGAAGATGTGTTGGTTAAAGTGGATAAGTTCATTTTCCCAGTGGATTTTGTGGTACTAGACATGGATGAAGACAATGACATTCCTTTGATTTTGGGGAGACCGTTCTTAGCAACAGGGCGAGCTATGATTGATGTAGTAGATGGCACCTTAACCTTTAACGTAAATGAGGAAACAGTTACATTCAATATTTTAAAAGCCATGGAGCATTCAAACAAAAAAGAAGGGTGCAACCGAATTGATATTTTTAATTCGATAGTCGATGAAGAAGGTGAACATCAAGGACACATTATGCTATTAGAAAGAGTGTTAGGCCTACCCCAAGATGTTTTTAAAGAAAGTAAAGATCCGAAGGTGAAAGAGGTTTTAGCCAAGCCAGAAGCATCATCATCTTACTCCCCCCGTTTCCCACTACATGGGAGGGGTTGAAAAGGAATGAAGATGAATATATAGAGAAAAAGCAATTGCCACCTCACTTGAAATATGTATCTTTTGGTGAGAAGGATGATGTGTTCTTCATGTCATATATACCACCTTGACAATAGTTGAGACGTCAAGCTAATGACTTTAAAGAAGCGCTTATTGGGAGGCAACCCAATTTTATATCCTTTGCACCGTATTTATTTATTGCATTTCACATTTATTTTACTCCATTTAGTTCCAATTTTAGTCTCTAATTGCTAGTTCTCTTAGTTTTGATGTTTGGTATGAGCAAGGAATCAAAAAGATGCGTTGAGAAGCGATCGTACGGTTCCAAGTGACACAACGCGCTCTCAAGCACGCCCAAGCGCGCCTGAAGCACTTTTTCCAGACACCAAGAGGCTGATCTATTTGCACCTCACCAGTATACTAGCAACCATAGCGGAACAGGAGCGGATGATCTAAACGAGAATCCTTGAATTACTAAACTGAGAGAAGTTTTCTTTCCTTTTTTTTTTCTTTCTGTTGTCCTGTTTCTTTCTGTTTTCTCGTTTTCTTTGTTTAATGTCAGTGTATTGTGACTTTCTTATCTTTATGTTTTTTTTTCTTCCTTTCACTAAATGTGTACTATGATGAAACAGTCGTATTGACTTGCACTTAATCTTAAAATTTTTGTTTGTGATTTTGCAAGTTAAATTTCATTTCTTAGATTATGTTATTGCTCAAGTCGACAAACCTTCCTAATGCATGCATTCTTGACTTTAATTAAATCACCTTACTTGGAGTTAGGTAGAAAAAAATTCTTGTCTTGATACAATTCTAAGTTTGGGGTTGCTCATGGGATAACAACTTTCTAAGTTTGGGGTGGTGATTCT
>PGWS01032140.1:0-15383 GCA_002896235.1 Cicer reticulatum
ATTGAAAAAGATAAATGGATTTGGCACAAACGAGCTGGTCACACAAGCTTAAACACTATTTCTAAATTAGCAAATTTAGAATTAGTAAAAGGACTTCCAAAAATCAATTTTGAAAAGGACAAAGTTTGTGAAGCTTGTGTGAAAGGAAAACAAGTTAAAAGTAGTTTTCACTCTAAAAACTTTGTTTCAACAAATCATCTTCTTGAACTCATTCACATTGATCTTTTTGGTCCTATCAAAACTCCAAGTCTTAGTGGAAAAAGGTATGGCTTTATAATTTTTGATGATTTTTCTCGTTTAACTTGGGTTCTATTTTTAAAACACAAAGATGAAGCCTTTGAGGCATTCCACCATTTTTGCAAAAAGATTCAAAATGAAAAAGGATCAAAAATTGTCTCGGTGAGAAGTGACCATGGAGGTGAATTTGAAAATGAATCTTTTAAAAATCTTTGTGAAGAAAATGGTATTTCTCACAACTTTTCTTGTCCAAGAACTCCCCAACAAAATGGGGTTGTTGAAAGGAAAAATAGAACTATACAAGAAATGGCTAGAACTATTTTAAATGAAGCCAACATTGAAAAATATTTTTGGGCCGAAGCCATTAATACCGCTTGTTATATTTCAAATCGTACATCCATTAGAAAAATTTTGAACAAAACTCCATATGAATTATGGAAAGGGAGAAAACCAAATATTTCCTATTTTCACATATTTAGGTGTTATTGCTACATTCTAAATAATAAAGAAAATTTGGGAAAGTTTGATCCAAAATCCGATAAAGGAATTTTTCTAGGATACTCCACAACGTCAAAAGGTTATAGAATATATAATCTTAGGACTCAAATTGTGGAGGAATCCATGCATGTTATTTTTGATGAGTTTGATGACTTGTGTTTAGAGAAAATGGATAAGGATGAAGAAGATGAAAAATCATCCTCTCAAGTACCTGGTCCTCACGCAGAGGATGAGTCTGACCCAACCTCTCAGCAACTTCCAAGAGGATGGAAACATCAGTCACGCATCATCCTCTATATCTAGTCATTGGAAATACTGCAGATGGTGTGAGAACCAGAAATTCTCTAAGGGAAAATACTACCAACATGGCCATGATATCACAAGTTGAACCCAAGACAATTGATCAAGCTATGGTGACAAATCATGGGTTAAGCTATGATGGAAGAACTCTCACAATTTGAAAGAAACAGGTATGGAATCTTGTACCCCATCCTCTGGACAAATCTATTATTGGAACTAAATGGATATTTAGAAACAAACTAAATGAGGATGTAGAAGTCATTAGAAATAAAGCAAGACTAGTGGCACAAGGTACAATCAACAAGAAGGAATAGGTTATGATGAAACGTTTGCACCGTAGCAAGATTTGAAGCAATAAGAATCCTCTTAGCTTATGCTACTCAATAAAGTATAAAACTATTTTTCAAATGGATGTGAAAAGTGCCTTTTTGAATGGGTTCTTAAATGAAAGTGTTATGTTCGTCAACTCCTTGGGTTTGAGAATGAAAAACGGACCAAAACCATGTGTTCAAACTCTCAAAAGCTCTTATGGTTTAAAGCAGCTCCTAGAGTTGGTAGAGAGGTTAAGCTCTTTTCTAAAAGAAAATTGGTATTCTAGAGGACCAAATTGATACTACTCTTTTCACATGAGGTTTATTAATTGTTCAAAATTATGTAGATGACCTAATCTTTGGATCCACAATGAAAAGATGTGTTAAAGAGGATTTCTCAAAATCTCATGCAAAGTGAGTTTGAGATGAGTATGATGGGGAATTAAAATTCTTCCTTGGTTTACAAATCAAACGAGAGGATCGTATTTTATATCACAAGAAAAATACACCAAGGATTTGTCAAAAAAATATAACATGAGTTCAACCAAGAGTATGGGAACTCCTATGCATCCATCCTCCATACTCTCACAAAGATGATGAAGAACTCCAATATCTGAGAAGGAGTACAGAGGAATGATAGGATCATTGTTGTATCTAATAGCCAGCAGGACCGGACATAGTCTTTGCAGTCGATCTTTTGCAAGATTTCAATCCTCTCCTAAAGCAATCCCATATCATGCAGTCAAAAGGATTTTAGATACCTTGTTGGCACTATAAATCTGGGAATTTGGTACAAGAAATGTTCCAATCTTGACCTCATAGCTTATTGTGATGCTAACTTACGCGGGAGACAGAGTTGAAAGAAAAAGCACAAGTGTGCTGCAATTTCTGGGTAATCCTAATAAGTTGGTCATGCAAAAACAAAGTACCATTGCTCTTTCAACTACTGAAGCAGAGTATGTATCAGCCGCTCAATGTTGGCTCACAACTACTTTTGGATAAAAAATCAGCTTGAGGTTACTCACTAAGGTACGCAAAAAGTTCTCATCCTTTGTGATAATACAAGTGCAATAAATCTTTCTAAAAAATCCCATTCAACATTCTAGATCTAAGCACATTGAATTTAAACATCATTTTTATAAGAGATCTGTGCAAAAAGGGGATTTAGAACTATTTTTATTGACACTGAAATCAATTAGCATATTTTTACCAAACCTCTCCAAGAGGATAGGTTCAAAAGATCTTGGATGAACTTTCAATTCTTAATCTATCTGAACTTAATTGATTTATCTTGGTTATATTCCTTTATTATATTATTATAATTTTTATTATTAATAATATCAAAAATATATGTTGTTCTTTTAAATAAGTATATACAATTTAGTTAAGTCTGAGAGGATAGCAAAACCACAGAGGACGGAATGTCCTGTTTAGTGAAACAGTCCCTTGACATGCAGCTAGAAAAATGAAGCAACACCTTCTCTCTCATTGGGCAGCACGCGTGGCACATGCCTCCGTACTCACGCCATGCATTTAATGCAGAACAGCTACATATCCCAGCTCCATCATCACGCTAGTTTCCTAGGCTACGACGCAATTTAATGTTTCTTTCTCTCACACGGTTCCTCCCACGCTCATCTGCACATCTTCCTTCCTCTTCCTTAATCTTCCATCCTCTATCATTCTCACTCATCTCCCAACTATTATAAAAAAACCTCTTTACCCAGAAATTGCTTCCCACACCATTTTTCTCATGGCTCGAACCAAAGTCACTGCTAAACGAAAAATCAACCATCAAGAACCAGAAGAAAATCAAGAGGTTTATTCAAGCACTGATTCGGATTATCATGAAGAAACCCAATCTGAAGGAACCTTTTTGAACACCATCCCTTCTTCTCAACCTTCCAAAAGTTTCTCTTCTCCCTCTTTCACTAAAAAGACTGCTAAAAACTCATCCTCATCAACTCCAATCAGGCGTTCCTCCAGAATCATATCTGGAGCCGTTTAATCAAAAAAGGCGATCACTCAAGACAATACTGTTCATATCATCCACTCTGATGATTCAGAGACAACTCTCTCTGCTGAACCTCCACAACAGCCTCCTCCTAAGAAATCCATATCCAAAGCCTCAACTCCCAAAAGGTTAAACCATTTTCTCCAAAAACCCCCATCCTCATCGCTCAAAATTTCTGATATTACCTTGTTTTTTTTCGGCTGATATAGAAAATAATTATGTTTTGAAGTGGAAAAACAAATCTGTTGTAAATGGTAAAATCATTGATCTTACTGACATCAAACAAGGTGGATTTAATGTGGAAGAAATGGTTGAACAACTCGGATGGACTTCATTCTTCAAAATCGATGAGCCTCAATATCCTCGCCTAGTACAGGCATTCTATGCTGTTGCAAATGGCTCAAAGTACTCCACTAGTTTAGTATGGTATTGAAAGGAGTTCATATGGAATAAAGTCCCACCATACTGTGTCAAATTCTTGACATACGTGATGAAGGAGCCGACCACTTACCGGAAATGGTGGCATTCTCGAGCTTTAATCACCAGGACCTCTGTTCTTGAAGAATACTCATTCAAAACCAACCAAAACCATTAGTGGCCTCAAATCTCCGTCCAATATGTCGTATACTCCACAACATTTGTGTTCACTCCATTGCACCCCTAGCTGGCAGCTTTGAGAAAGTCACAAAACTTGATATCATGATCATCCATCATTTAATTACTGCCTCCCCTCTTCACTTAGGTAATGTGATTTTTTGGTTTATGTTGAATGTTGTTTTGATGGGAAGATCTGCTCCCTATGGAATGCTACTCACTAAGGTTTTCAAATTCTTCAAAATCCCACTCGAAGATGAACCTTCCATCAAATTCAGTAACACATTTTCACTCAAGAATATTAAACAAATGAAGTTTGAGCATGAAAACCTCCCTGCCTCCAAGAAAAGGAAAGTACGAGAGTCCTCTACTCCCTCTCAGAAATCTGAAAAAGACACCATTCAACCACCACCTAAGGAAACACCATCACCACTCATTCAAGAACCTACCTCTTCACTGCGTCACTCTCCTGATCTTACTCTGAACTCACCTGTCCAACCATCTCCTCCTCATGAAGCCGATCCACTCCCTAAGGATACCTTTACACCAACTCCTCTTCAAAATACTGGAAGAAGGCGAGGAGTTATATTTTGATCTTAACAGTCCTATCCTCCCTCTCCTATGGGGTATGTCTAAGGCCCTTTCTCCTACATTGCCAATGGAAAGAGGATATTGCTCCCACAACCAGATCTTTCGCAATAACTTCCTATTCCTCCTGATGCTGCTCGTGAAGAACCTACCCAACCTCTCCCTGAGGTCACAGGACAGCTTCAGTTCCCTTGACTCCTTCTTTACTGCCACGACTCATAACCATTCAAAGGAACAAGGCTGGAGCTCTCAGAATAGAAGTTCCAGTGTAAATGATCAGCCTAAGGGCTCGGTTCCTAGCACCAGGATTGGGGAAAGCAAGAATACGAAGCAGATGAAACTTCTAAAATTTATTAGGAAAGACCAGAAGAAAATCCTTCAGCGCTTCACTCACATTTCAGAACTCTTTGGTTCAATTTGGTCTTATCCTTGAATGGGTTACCAAACACTTGGTCCCTACTATTGCTCTTGGAGATCATCCTCCTGAGCTACCAGCCCAGCCAACCTCTGATGTTCCATCTCCTTCATCCTCATCAGATGAACCATCCTCATCAGACTAATTCAAGTTGATGTTTCTTTTTGCTGCTGCCAAATTCAGGGGGAGAATGATTATGTTTTTTGTTTAGTTGCTTATGTTTTTTGACTATCCAGTTGCTTTGTGTTCATGTTGTTAAAACTGTTTAATTATTGTGTTGTTAAGTTAAATTGTTGTATGTTGCTTATGAACCATGTTTATGCTTTGTTGAACAAATCTTTAAATTATTATCTAATTATCATGATGTCATATGTATGGTTAAAATCATGTTATTTCAATACTTGGGCCATACATTTAGGGGGAGCAATAATTTTTAGTATTAAAAAATTATTACACATATGATTGAGGGGAGCATAAACATTTTATCTTTGTCTTACAAAAAATCATAATCTAAATAATTTGTTCATCATCAAAAAAGGGGGAGATTTGTTGAGACAAAATCTCTCAAATGATTTTAATGATAACAAAAATTACTTAAGAGATTATGATTGTGGTTAATGACTAACATGTGCTCTTGAGTGTATTCATATAAAGATAATAGGTTATTAATCATTAAGGCAAAAAAGAAGGAAAATATGATTCTGGCCTGAGGATGGAAAACCACATGAGGATGGCATATGATCAAGAAAACCACGTGAGGATGGGCTGCAAAGTGGAAAATCTCCAGATCTGCCCAAGTTGTGACCTCACCAGTACAAATGCTTTTATTCATTAAAGAAATGAACAATAAAGTCAAAGAATGAATAAGTAAAAGTATTTAAAATAAAGAAGTTAGAAGGCCAAAAAGAAAGGACAAGAACAACTAGATCTAAGTCTAAAAGGATGATAGATTAGCTAAGGTTGGACCAACTATGTTGAAAGCAACCCATCAAGCATGTGCAAAAGCTAAAATATGAACATTTATTGGGCTTGCACGTTTTAATACATGAAGAAGTCAAGTTAACAAAAGGCAACTTTAAACAAGCCAAAAATGGAAGATCACATGTGCTGCCAGATCTGATCCTCGGACTGAGCATGACAATCCTATGTAATAGGGTGGCTTTTTTCTCTCTTGTCAACATCACCTCAAAAGTTGAAATCAACCTAGTCCTTAAAGTTTTCTGAAAAGGTTGCAACTCACATGGTCAAAGAAGCAGCTTTGCACTCTTGATAAAAGAGAATAGACAAAGACATCTCAAGATCAAGTTTCAAGGAAGCTGGCCTGCATACGTGAGGATAGGTTCTGCTGCCTGGCCTAACAAGTTGAATGGCAGTTCTGTAATTATGATGGAAAACCTTGGATCCTTTGAAAAATGATTTCCAACGGTCATCAAAGAGCTTGGACCTCTATAAAATGCAGCAAGCTCTTCATCATAAAAACACAACACAATTGCATAAAACGATCAAGCATCTTAAAGCTATCAAGAGCAAATCACATCCTCAATTCATACTTTCTTTGATCCTACACTATATCTTTGTAAGTATCAATCACTCTCATACTACTTTGTAATTTCCTTGTGAGTGAAGCTTGGAAATATTTGAAAATTGATTGTAAGCTTGGTGAAGCTAAAGAATACACAGTTTGTAATCATCCTCAGAGTGAGGTTGATCTGTTTGAAAGTTAGTGAAATCTCACAAGGGTGTGAGGACTGGACGTAGCCATCTTTTGGTGAACCAGTATAAAATTGTGTGTGTCTCTCTCATATTCTTTTTTTACTCTTTTGCTTAAGTTAAAACTAAAGGGTTAAAAAAATTCATCCTCAGTGAGAGGGTAGTTTTACAATCTCTTGAAAATTATTTTTAAACAGCAAAATCCCTATTCCACCCCCCCCCCCTTCTAGTGATATTTAGCTACATCACATATAAGTCCTCTTTATAGGACATAAGTCTTGTAACTTATAAGTATATGAATGATCACATTAACATAAGAGAAGTCACTAACAATTAGTATAGCTCACTAGCAAATAGTAAATCATTGGGATGCCATAGATACTAAGGAATGTATAAGGATAAAGAGAATGAATGTTCATTAATATAAAATATATATATAATATTTCCCCTTGAACATTTATCGAGGATATGCCTCATTATAATCTTACTAGAAAAATCTAATGGAAAAAAACTTATTGAAGGAAAAAGAGTACATCATCATCTATGTAGAGATTGTCTTATTAAAAACCTTACTCGAAAAATGCAATGAAACCAAACCATAGTGAAGGACAAAAAGAGTGTTCTACACATTTATTTCTGTTGGTTATTTATGACCTCGAAATAATCGGAATGTATCCGTTCTTTAAGAAATTAAATCAATTTCATACACACAGCGGAATTAAATTGCGGCATACAAGATTAGCAATCACAAGTAGATGGATAAGAGATTAACCAAGATGCATGCGAGTCAAATTTCCAGTTTAAACAATATTACCTAACACAGAATATGTTTAACATGCATCTAATATTAATCACACATACAAATATTGCAAGATAGAAAATTAAAGGAGTTGAGGGTTAGAGAAGATTGCACACATAATTTATCTTGGTTCAGTTGTCACCTTGACAACCTACATCCAGTCCTGACAATCCAATCAGATTTCAGATTTTCTTCTCCAATAGAAAGAATCGATTACAGATGGTCCAGTTTCAATCCCAGAAACCTATCTATCTCTAATGATCTCTTTCCTATTGATCACCCTCTGATCCTTGCAGACACTCAGCAGTCTAACACATAATCACAGTACGACTCCTTCTTGTTGAGCCCTCTCACCCAAGAAGGTAGCCACCAGTTTCTAGCTGGCTTTTTATCAACCCTTTGGTCCTTGTAGACATTGAGCAGTCTAACACAAAATCAAAGTACTACTCCTTCTTGATGAGACCTCTCTCCCAAGAAGGTAGCCACCAGTTTCTAGCTGGCTTTCTCGCTTTCGTTTCGTTTCAAAGTATTGTTACAGACAGATTAAAAGAAGTACAAAAAGAAGTCTTCAATCTTGATCAATGTGTCTTCTCACGAATCTGGATATTCAATGATTGTTCATGAGGACATTGTCTTTTCTCTCAAGAATACTTTTTCAGCTCTCTCAATGATTATGGATAATCTTTTGATCTTGATCTGTAAAAGCAGTATCAAATTGTTAACAAAGTGTATTGTGATCTGTTATTGAAGTTATCTTGAGTTCTCAGAATTATGAAAGTTATGATCAAGGTTCTGAGAGAAAAAGATTGAAAAACAGTTTATATAGTTTCTGAAAAACAACTACTCAATCGATTTACCAATCGATTCATTAAAGTTATAAAACATGTCTAATCGATTTGCCAATCGATTATCGCGAGTCTTGTTTTTCTTTTATCTTGAAACTATATAAGCTAATCGATTTACCAATCGATTCTTTTAAAGCACTTTGCAGAATAAATCGATTCACAAATACGCATAATCGATTTGGCCACAAACTGGGAATTCACTGTGATATCAAAACATTTGTTTCAATCGATTCCCCAATCGATTGTGTTTCAAAAAGTTTGTTTCAATCGATTTTCCCAATCGATTGTGTTTTCAAAACAGTGACTCAGTTAATTTCATGTTAATCGAAGTGCCAGTCGATTTGGTATTTGTTTTCTGAAAAGTTCTTACCAGATGTTTAGTTCAATCGATTTCCCAATCGATTGTAACCAAACTTAACATGATTGAAATTCTCACAATAGATTGTCCAATCGATTGTGTTAGTCAAGGTCATGTTACTTTTGAATTTCATTTTAAGCAATCGATTTGCCAATCGATTTCCTAATGCCCTGTGACTTCCCAATCGATTTGTCAGTCGATTAGTTTCAATCAGTTTTCATTTTGTGATATTTACAATTTGATTTGTCAATCGATTAACCTGTAAACCAGGTTGCCACTGACTTGTTCAATTTTCATTTCTAATATAGTCAGTCGATTGCCCAATCGATTATACAATCACAAACATTTATATTTCCTTACACCCTTGTTATGAAATCGATTTACTCAATCAAAATTCAACTTTTGTTGATTTCTTGTGCTCCAAGCCAATTTGTTTCAAGTATGTAGGATTCGATTGGTGTTCCTGAAATCTTGCTCAATTGAAATGTTAGATTTATCATATGATGTATGAACATTGTATGTTTGTTAATTATGTCAAAATTAGGATTCAAAGGACTAAAGTCCAACAATCTCCCCCTTTTTGGCATAAATGACAATCATACAATTTTAACTTGAGTTGAGCATTTCAAGACATACAATATACAACATTTCATAGCATATCAAAAAAAAATCAGAGCATAATATTATATTATTAAGTCATCAGAGTAAAAGTCATCAACAACAAGTATTAACAAGTTATACAACAAGTTATAATTTTTCTCCCCCTTTGTCAGTTAAGGCAAAAAGGCAGAAATCATATAACATTGTATCAGATCAAACAAACAGATATGCAACAGAGCAGTATGGCAACATTAATTTGATAACAATGAATAAACTAGCTTATATATATATATATATATATATATAAATTATTAAGAAAACATAAAACAGCAAAGCAGCAAAACAAACAAAACAAGACATCACAAATAAAGAGCTTAAACACCTAATCTCCTAAAGTGGGCTGGTCCTCACTATCATCTAGGGGAGAGGTAGAGACCGCTGTATTACCCTCAGCAGGTGTCTCCTCACCGTGAGTCGCAGACCGATCAGGGGATCTGGCTGTGGTTCTTCAGTTGCTTGTCGATCAATATCTGCTATGTCTTCGAATGATAGCTTGAGGCCTAGGTGCGCTTGAATTGCAGCAACATCCTGAACAACTGACTTCAGGGATGTTTGGATAGATGTTAAAGTAGCTTCCATCCTTGCATTGGACTCTAGCATTTTGGCATTGTGTGCCATCTGAGCTGCCATAAATTCCATCAATTTTGCAACATATGCAGGAGGCTCAGTTGCTGATTCAGAGGCTTGTGGAGGAGTTGGCTCAACATTGGCATTGGCCTATCCAAATGCCATTTACTTTCTTCAATTTCATCTGATTCACAATTGCTTCGCCGAAGATGAGGGTTGTCTTTGCAAATTCTTCATTCATAAATGATACCTTGAAGTGTTTAAGAATCTTTGTAACCAGCTGTGGATAAGGCAACATGAGCTTACTCTATGAAGCTTCTAACATGTGCCTTAGCACAATCCAAGCCCAGCTCATCTTGAGCTCCTTGGATAATCCCCATAACAGTAGAATATCTAGCTTCTGAACAACCGCGTGATTTCCTGATCGAGGTACAAGCATCCTTGTTAGTGTATACATAAGCATTCGTTGTTGTACCTTCATCTGACCAATTGGCAATGAGATGGTTTCAACAAAACCATCAACCATAATATCTTTCACTGCCGTGTGCCTGTCCAGCGATGCTTCCCATCCTTCGTCAGCTGCATCCGCATCAGAACTGCCGTCTATAGATGTTCCGTGAAATGGCAATCCTGTCAACTCAGCAAAATCTTCAAAGGACATTGATAACTTTTTACCTTTAACCTGAGTCTTGAATCCTTCATCAGTAAGCTTGAAGTTTGCGTAAAATTCCCTTATCAGTTTTGGATAACTGTCCAGAGTAGATGAAAAGAAAACCTTCAAGACCATGAAATCTCAAATGATCTTGGAATGTGAAGCCTTCTGTATCAAAGTAGGCAAAATCCAGAGTCCTACCCTCATGGATTTTCCTTTTAAGAAATTCTGCTGGAATGGTGACTTCTGCATCCTTATCCTTAGGTGCAGGAGTTTTCTTAGGTGGGGGGTGATGTAACAGGCTTCTTTTTCTCCTGAGAAATCTCTTTCATAGCATCAGCCAAAAGCTTCTCAGTTGGTGGTTCCTTCCTTTCTTAGATACCTCTTGATTAAGTGCAGGTTGCTTGCCCTTGTCCTTGGCAAGGATCTTATGCGTAGGAATTGAATCCTTTTAGACACAGTAGGTGGAGGTGAAGGAGTTCCACTTGTTGAAGATGATGAAGGTGAAGGGTATGGGCTTGGGTCTGTTTCACTCGAGCCATGTTTGTAGATTGAAGAGATTGAGTGAAGATAGAGTGTAGATTGAATGTAGATAACAGTTGCAGAGACAGAGCAAAGAGATGAAGCAGAGAAAAAAGAGAGATCTGGAGATAATCAGTGAAGAAATCGATTTAGAACTGTTCCTATTTAAACCTTTGAACAAGTAAATCGATTGCTCAATCGATTGTGTTACCGTTTCTGGGAATCCTCAATCGATTTGGTAATAATTGCCTTCAACGGCTAGTAAGAAATAGTCACAACGGTTACATTTTAAATCAATGTCCAAATCGATGTCCAGATTTACTTAATCGATTCCCAAATCGATGTCTTAACGTTGATAATACTGAACTAGTCGATTTTCCAATCGACGCTCGGCACATTTCAATACACATCTCTGAACTTTGAATCCTGGCTAAAACAATCGATTCCAACATCGATTCTTTAAACAAAAAAGAACAAACTTGAAATCGATTACCCAATCGATTTAAACAAAACTTTCTGATTAAATGCCATTGACTCTTTTCTGTGTCAATCAATACAACTTGGTTGACCAATCTTTCTTCATTTAACTTCATTTAATGTTTAAAGACAAGACTCTCAGAATTGTCTCCTTTCACGTGTCTTGAGCATCCACTTTCAAATACCAATCTTGCTTGGTGGATGTCAAGCACACCTGCAAAAAATAATTAAGTTTTGGATCTAGGTACCCAATTCAAATTGGGTCCTGGGGGTCAGTTTCAAACACAGATTTCTTTGCTATCCAAACTTGCTTCCATCCTCTATTGGCTAATTTTTTTAATGTGCAATTTGACACAAAATGTCCCTTTCTGCAACAGAAATGACATTTGCCATCAAAGGATGAATATTTGTTTGGTTTAGTAAAGATGTCATATACATACTCTTAGCAATAGCAGATTTTTGACCATGTTTGACATTTCTGGTTTGCATATAACCAATGCCATATCTATATTTATTTCTTTTAACATGCATATTTGGTGTATATCCTAAACCAGATTTTTCATGAACATGTCTTTGATTGCTAAGTATGACATTCAGTTTATCTTTACTATTAGCAAATTTCAATAAATCAGATTTAATGATGCAACATTATTCTCAAGTTCAATGCATTTTGCAGATTTTTCATGTGAATCCTTTTTCAGTTGTTCACATAAAGTTTCAATTTCTTTATGGTCATTTTTCATTTGTTCAAGCATTTTCTTTGTGCTTAACAACTGTTTTATGGAATTCACATAATCATCATGTAGCTCATTGAAAGCTTCTTGTAGTTCATCATAAGTTGGATTAGATGTAGTACTAACCTCACTGTCAGATTCTGAATCAGTGTGAGCCATGAGACATAAATTTGCTTCTTTCTTCACCTGAAGAGGCAGAGGATTGTTCGTTTGTCACTCCATGCCATATATGCTCTTCTGGCTTTATGAGCTGGTTCCTTGTCTTTAGTATTTTGTAGTCCTATTTTTTGTATTCATCTTGTGACAGTCAGACTTGATATGACCTGTTTTACCACATTCATAGCATTTGATTGTCTTTTGTCACTAGCTTAGAACTGGATGGTTTTCTTGAATTTGTTGTCTTTCTTTTTCAGAAAATTTCTTGAACTTTTTGACAAGTGACCCGATTTCAGTCTCTTCAGTTTCACTACTGGATTTCATCTGAGCAGCTAATCTGATTCAGTTTTCGATTGATGGGCTTGAACCTTCAAGGATAATCCTTTCTTTTTCCTGCTTTCCATTTCTGATTCGTCTAAACCGATGCAGTTTCATTTCATGTTCCCTTAGTTTCCAAAACAATGTTGCTGTTGTCATCTTTGCTAGAATCTTTAGATTCAGCTATGACACAGTTATTTTTGGGCTGCCATTTCTCTGGTAGACACCTCATAATTTTTCCAATCTGCTGTTCGTGTCCACTTGCTTTTCCCAATGCGTGAAGATTGTTCACAATGTGTGTGAATCTGGTCTGCAGATCGCTGATGGATTGTCCTTTTCATGCTGAATAATTCGTATTCGTGCATAAGTGTATTACGCGAGCTCTTTTACATATGTGGTTCTTCATGTGTTTCTTGAAGAATGTCCCACATTTCTTTTGCTGACTTGCAGTTTGATACCCTAAAGATTCTTCTGCACACAAAGCAGATGTTATAATGTTCTTAGCTTAGCATTATAATCTACCTTCTTTTATCATCGTCGTAGACCAGTCGGCTCTAGCTTGGGAATCATTGAATCATTTGTTCCTGCAAATCTGGGAATGTATGGACCATTTTCAACAGCGTCAAGGATGTCTATGCCACTGGCTTCCAGAATATCAGATCCTGTGCTTCCAGTACATATAAGCTGTTCGTAAATGTGAGGTTCTGCTAACGATGCGCATTCTCCCAGAAAATCGTTTGACGGCCATATTCCTTTTATGAGTTTTACCTCTCGAAAAGTCAAGCTCTGATACCAATTTTGGTTATATTATGACCTCGAAATTTAATCGGAATGTATCAGTTCTTAAGAAATTAAATCAATTTCATACACACCAGCGGAATTAAATTGCGGCATACAAGATTAGCAATTACAAGAGATGGATAGAAATTAACCAAGATGCATGCGAGTCAATTTCCAGTTTAAACAATATTACCTAACACAGAATATGTTTAACATGCATCTAATATTAATCACACATACAAATATTGCAAGATAGAAAATTAAAGGAGTTGAGGGTTAGAGAAGATTGCACACAGAATTTATCCTGGTTTAGTTGTCACCTTGACAACCTACATCCAGTCCTGACAATCCAATCGGATTTCAGATTTTCTTCTCCAATAGAAAGAATCGATTACAGATGGTCCAGTTTCAATCCCAGAAACCTATCTATCTCTAATGATCTCTTTCCTATTGATCACCCTCTAATCCTTGCAGACACTCAGCAGTCTAACACAGAATCACAATACGACTCCTTCTTGTTGAGCCCTCTCACCCAAGAAGGTAGCCACCAGTTTCTAGCTGGCTTTTTATCAACCCTTTGATCCTTGTAGACATTGAGCAGTCTAACACAAAATCAAAGTACGACTCCTTCTTGATGAGACCTCTCACCCAAGAAGTTAGCCACCAGTTTCTAGCTGGCTTTCTCGCTTTCGTTCTTTTCAAAGTATTGTTACAGACGATTAAAAGAGTATAAAAGAAGTCTTCAATCTTGATCAATGTGTCTTCTCACGAATCTGGATATTCAATGATTGTTCATGAGGACATTGTCTTTTCTCTCAAGAATAACTTTTTCAGCTCTCTCAATGATTATGGATAATCTTTTGATCTTGATCTGAAAAAAGCAGTATCAGATTGTTAACAAAGTGTATTGTGATCTGTTATTGAAGTTATCTTGGGAGTTCTCAAAATTAATGAAAATTAATGATCAAGGTTGAGAGAAAAAGATTGACAAACAGTTATATAGTTTCTGAAAAACAACTACTAAACGATTTACCACGATTCATTAAAGTTATAAAACATGTCTAATCGTATTTGCCAATCAGATATCGCGAGTCTTGTTTTTCTTAAATCTTGAACTATATAACGCTAATTGATTTAACCAATCGATTCTTTTAAAGCACTTTTCAGAATAAATCGATCACAAATACGCATGATCGATTTGGCACAAACTGGAATCACTATGATATCAAAACATTGTTTCAATCGATTCCCAATCGATTTGTGTTTCAAAAGTTCTGTTCAATGATTCAATCGATTGTGTTTCAAAACAGTGACTCAGTTAATCATGTTAAATCGAAGTGCCAGTCGATTTGGTTATTTGTTTTCTGAAAAGTTCTTACAGATGTTAGTTCAATCGATTTCCAATTGATTGTAACAAACTTAACATGATTGAAATTCTCACAATAGATTGTCCAATCGATTGTGTTAGTCAAGGGTCATGGTACTTTTGAAATTTCATTTTAAGCAATCGATTTGCCAATCGATTTCCTAATGCCCTGTGACTTCCCATCGATTTGCCAGTCGATTAGTTTCAATCAGTTTTCATTTTGTGATATTTAAAATCGATTTGTCAATCGATTAACCTGTAAACCAGGTTGCCACTGACTTGTTCAATTTTCATTTCTAATATAGTCAGTCGATTGCCCAATCGATTATACAATCACAAACATTTATATTTCCTTACACCCTTGTTATGAAATCGATTTCCCAATCGATTTACTCAGTCAAAATTCAACTTTTGTTGATTTCTTGTGCTCCAAGCAATTTGTTTCAAGTGTGTAGGATTGGATTGGTGTTCCTGAAATCTTG
>PGWS01032148.1:0-15298 GCA_002896235.1 Cicer reticulatum
GTGGCATCAAACGTTGGGACACATGAGTCTCAAAGAGATGGAAGTATTGAGTAAGCAAGGAGTGCTAGGTGGAGACAATATTGGAGAGCTACCATTTTGTGAACATAGTGTATATGGAAAAATGCATAAGGTTAAATTCAAAACTGGCCAACATTGCACCAAAAGAATTTTAGACTATGGCCATAATGATTTATGGGGACCAACAAAGAAAACTTCTCATGTAGATATCAAGTATTTCTTTACTTTTCTAGATGATAATAGTAGGAATGTTTGGATTAGTAAGGTTCCAGACTACAACCACCTTAATGTTTTTAGGTGTACTACATATTATCATGCAAATGAGGAAAATGGAACCTAAAACAAAGAGAGGATATTTTGTTGCATATCTTGGTGGAGGGAAAAGTACAAAATCTGGTGCATTGAAACAAAAGATGTATTATATGTAGAGCTGTCAAATTTCATGCAGAAAATTCTACAAGTCACTAAACACAATGAAGACCAGTATTAAATTTCAAAATGTATTAGATAGTCTTGAGCTTGAGGTGGGAAGGTCTGGTGGTGGAATGAGCCAGAGTCTAATCTAATCCAAACCTGGGCATAATTAACTACAACCCTATAGTAGCTGATCTAATCCAAACCTTGGTATTTATAAGCAGGGATAGAGACAACAAATAGGAATTACCCCTCAGAGTTAATGGGTTTTTATCTGATATGATCAACTATGCATTTCAACACTGCTGAAGAATTAAGTGGGAAGGAACTAAAGAATGTTATTGAAGACATAAGTCAAGGATAGTCAAAAGTGGGATGCTAGTCACGAATGAAGAGTTAAACTCTTTTGAAAAAGATAATACTTGAGACGTTTTTCTTAAGCCAAAATGAGCTAGATATTGGGAGTAAATGATGTTCAAGTTGAAACAAGAGTTCTAGGAGTTGAAACCTTCCAGATAACAAGACAAGGTTGTAGAAAAACAGTTCACTCAAAGAAAGGGATAAACTATGATGAAATATTAAGCCTGGGGTCAAGCATTCATGCCATACAGAATTCTTGTTATTTATAGTTGCTCCTTTCAATATGGACTTGGAGCATAATTGGATGTCAAAACAACCTTCCTCATGGTGAATTGAAGGAAACTAACTTATGAAGCAAACTAATGGTTTTGAATTAAAGGAAGGAGAAGATTGGGTATGTCATCTTAAAAGATCATGTAATGGACTTCAAGCAATCCTTAGACAATGGTACTTGAGGTTTGATTCTTCAAAATTATACTCGTACTCACAACAATTTTATTAGAGATTGGATGAAAGAAAGTTCTAATAAGAAGAAGAACTGTATCAAAGGAAGTATTTGATCATAGGTAATCTAATCAAGGAGAAACTATATCATAAAAGGCAAAAAAACTGATCAAAAGAAGAATTGTATTAGAGAAAATCTTATTAGAGGTAATACGATCAGAAGAAGAACTAGATTAGAGAAAGTCTGATAAGGGATAACTAGATTAGAGAAGTCTAATCAAAGAAAAACTGAATCTGAGGAAGAAATGTATTAGAGGAGAATCTTATTAGAGATAATCTGATCAAGAATGACTAATCAGGGAAGAAATAGATTATAGAAGTTTGTTCAGGAAAAGAACTAGATCAGAGAAGTGTGATTCAGGGAAGAACTTGATCAGTGGAAGTATGACTAGAGAAGGTTATATCAGATGAAGGACGGTATCAGAGGAAAAATATATCAACAGTAATCTGGTCAGAGGATGAATTGTTTTAGAGGAAAATCTGGTCAAAGGTCATCTGATTAGAAGGTAAACTATACCAGATGAAAATTTGAATCAGAGGGAATTTGATAGAGGAACCCGTAGTCATTTGATTGTTGAGTAACTAACTCTCAATTCCCTTTCATCCTTCTATGGAGCTCATGTAAAATACTTTAATCCTCTTTCCCCTTGAGTATGGAAAGACATAACTTAAATCTCATTTCCTTGAACTATGTAAATTAACATGTCGTCTTTCTTTTCCTTAAGAGTACGAAAAAGTTTTCAATTATCTTGGTTGGAAATTATCTTCAAAACCAGGAGGTTGACGAACATAAGCTTGTTCATTTAAAAATGCACTTTTAACATCCATTTGAAAAAGTTTGATATGTTTATGCCATGCATATCCAAGAAGAATTCGTATGGCTTCTAACCTTGCAACTGGGAGCAAATGTTTCATCATAGTATATTCCTTCTTGTTGATTATAACCTTGAGCAACTAACCTTGTTGTGTTTCTCACAACCTTACCTTCTTCATCTATCTTGTTTATGAAGACCCATTGTGTTCCAATTATTGTTTGATCTAGTAGATCTAGGGACAAGAGTCTAGACTTCATTCTTCTTAAATTGAAAGAAGTTCTTGTTTCATTGCATCAATCTAAGATTGATCAACTATAGCCTTTTTGATGGATTTGGGTTCCATTTGGGATATCATTGTGATGTTGTTGTTTACATCATCTTTAAATGACATTCTTGTTCTAATGCCATCAGTTGTATCTCCAATGATTTGATTATGAGGATGATCACCTATTAGTTTCCAACTTCTAGGAGGAGTTTGAAAACATAGATTTTTTATCAATCTCGTTTCCTGAAAAACAATCTGTTGTGATTGTCCAGATTGTTCTTCCTCCTCCTCATCTTTCTTTTTTAAATCAAGAATCATCATACTCATCAAATAATATATGCATACTTATTTTAACAGTTTTGGTTTTCAAATTAAAGATGCGATATTCCTAAGTTATCTTTGTTGTTTAAGATATAGCAGTAAACATCCAAAGATGTGAAAATACGAGATATTTGACTTCCTATTTTTCAATATCTCATAGGGTGTTTTTTTAATGATTCTTCTAATGGAAAAACGATTCAAAATGTACAAGAAGTGTTTATAGCTTCAACCCATAAATACTTTTCAACATTTGATTCTTCCAATATTGTTCTTTCCTTCTCTTGTAATTTTCTATTTTTTCTTTAACAACTCCATTTTGTTGAAGAGTTCTTGCACTAGATAGATTATGACAGATGCCGAGTTCATAAAAAAAAGTTAAAGGATGCATTTATGAATTCACCTCCATGATCACTTCTTACATCGGTTATAATTGGATTCTTTTTTCATTTTAACCTTTTTACAGAACGTTTTGAAAGCATCAAATGCATCATCCTTTTGTTTTAAAATAGTACTGATAGCATTTCAACAAGTGTATTGAATCGTTGCAAAGTAATAATAAAAATGTAGTACCAAGTGTCGAACTCAAGGATTGCAATTTTACTATTAAATTGTATTTAATTACGAAAGTTGAACAAAAAGTTTCCGATTTGGTTGAAATAATATATAAAACTAACAATAGTAAATAAAATTGTTCCTTTATAATAAGAAAAATGTCAATGATGAGTTTTCACTTTGAATCCACCTTGGTGTCTAATTTGATCCTAGTTACTGAATTCCTTTTATTAAATTATTACTGAATTCTCTTTATTATTCTTGCCCTAATGTCTTAGTGACAAAACCTTTAATTCCAAAGTACCCCTAATTCCTTAGTAGATTTAAGATTAGAATTTAGCCTTTCCTTACATGAATTCTCTTGTTAAACTATTGCCTTTGTAACTAATTTAATTGGTTTCATGACTTGCATTTATCTCTAGACTACAATATAATGAATTTCTCATCTCAAGCATTCGTAAAGTCCCACTTCCGTTTCAAAATATGAATCGTAGAACATTTTAATGTTGATCAAGCAATAAAAAAACATTAAGCACAGAGATGAGAAAAAATAATTCAATAAACTCATTCATATAACTAGAAATCAAATTAGAAAAATAAGAGTTTCATCTTGTTACACTCATTCTTAAGAAATAGGATTTAGTTACTCATGATAGAGATAGAAAAGATAGAGATTAGAGAAGAATTTTAACAAAGATTCATGAATGATTTCTTGATAAAACTTCCCAATAGTCAAAAAGTTTCTCTGCTAGAGCACAAGTATCCAAACTTCCCAATAGTAAAAAAAAAATCCCTATATAAAGTGAGAAAAAAATGCATTTTAATGTATGATGTCGTGTGCCACGCGCCCCAGGCGCAGCTGTTGCGCTTCAAGCGCGAATCGAAAGAGTCATCAAGTGTGGAAATGCGCCCTAGGCACAGTTGTTGCTCCTCTTTTAAGTCTGAATTGAGTTACAGTGTCTTCATAAAAGTTGCAGCTATGGATCGTAGCATGCATTGTCATTTGGTTTGACTCTAATTGGACATTTACAACTCCAGATATGACTGAAATACTCCACATAGGTCATGTTTATTTCTCCCAAAAATTCAGCACTGCACTAAAACAAAAAAGCAACATAAAACTACGAAAAACCCTACTTAATAAAGGGAATAAAAACACACATTTTATTAACTCAACGAACTAGAATTAACAAGATATAACACTTGGCTCTTCAAATTAACTAATAATTACATATAGATAAGACTAAAAACAATGAAAAATATGCATATGATGAAGAGTTCATCATAACCCCAACTTAATCTATTGCTGTTCCCAAGCAATAATTAATTTTAGATTTGATACAGTTAAATACAAACTTAAACTCAATTTCTCAAATCAAATCAAACTCAATTTTCAAAGTTCCAGCTACTACAAAGCATTCATCATGCTCCATGGTTGCTTAAAAAAAAAAAAAAAACACACACACACACACACACAATTTGTACACTTTAGCATTCATTCATCAAGTTCAACTCTCTCTTCACACAATCTTACTAAAATTTCTCTCAAGTGTTTAGCAACGGTTACAAATTTATCACTAAACTCCTAGAACATGTATCACGCTACCATAGGCTTGAAAAAAAAATTCTAGTTAGCAATCACAATGCAACAAACACATACACTTTGGAGGGACTTTCGAGTTGTAATGGGATATTTTTAATTCGTTTAGGTAAGAGTAAGACATTTTGGGATAATAGGTTAAACTTTACTACTAAGAATTAGGTACAAATTTTTCAAATTATTCTACCACTTTTTTTTCCTCTTTATATTTTCATTGTGAAGATTCTCAAACATTGACAATAGAACCAAAAAGATGTTATTTATCAAATTACACAAATTGACTTTTTTTTCTTCTTCTTATTTTTTTCTTTTTCCTTTTTTGTTTTTTTGTTTTTTTGTGTGTGTTTAGAATGACCACCCCAAACTTAAAAAGTTGTTATCCCATGAGCAACCCCAAACTTATAATTTTACCAAGACGGGACAAAAGTTTTCCTACCTAACTCCAAGTAAGGTGATTGAATTAAAGTCATGTCTTTGGCTTGTAACGTGGCTAATAACTGAAAGAAAGAGCAAGGCTTAAGGGGGCTAACAAAGGATAAAATTTGCATAGGGCAGTTAGAAAAGCCTCAAACGACTAAATAAAATTGCCTCAGTGTATGCATCAATTACAAGTGATGCAAGTCACAATTAGTGCAAGTTCTGAAAGGATAACACATGTCTGGATAATCACACAACAAAGAAATAAAGTGTTGATGTAACACCCTGAATCCAAATTGAAATAAAAAGGTAAAATGCACTAGTTTTTAAAGAGATTCGCAGCGGTTCCAAAATAGAGTATATATATATATATATATATATTTAAAAAATACTTTAAGGTTCAAGACGTCACATTCACGCTTACACAAAATGCTTGCATAAAAATTTTCATAAAAAAAAAATTCTTAATATCGAATATAGTTGATGTTCATTAAATAAATACTTTTGATATAAAAGCAAGTTCTAAATTTGAGACAATTAATTTCTACCTCTGAATAACCGATAAAATAACACAATTGATCAATCAAATTACAAAAATCTAAATTGTTCATAACTCAACAAAATACGAAAATTACTCCCACCAATATCACCTATTCAAGCGGGATCTCCAATCGATAACTGAAATAACTGCGCTCTCGCAAGCGCCAAACACAAGCAACGAGGTGAGCTTCGAAAACATGTAATAGTATAAATAACTGAGAAGAACACGTAAAAAAATATTAAACACCGTATCATATCAAATCACAACCAACAAGAATAATCAAGGTAAAACATTGATACAATCCACAACATCAAGTAAGTAAATACACAAATCAAGTAATGTTACGCATGCTCTTATACTCTAGACTCCTCCTCTTTCTTTGGTACCATTCTAACTCTGAAGTACTTGGTTAGGAGGCTCGATACTATGCCACCACGCAAGTGGACGGACAATTCAAATTGGCCATGTCCTCATAGATCCCTCAACTCAACCCGAGACACATATACGTGACAGTCGAGGTAAACGTGTGTTGCGTGGTAGCTCCCGACATTTGGAGTGCTACCTCCAAGTCACCTAGGAATTCCCCACTCGGATACCTCCAAGGTCTAACAATCTTGCCTTAAGGCTCAACAGTAGACCGCCACGATCAGGCTCATTCAGTTGTACTTCCCCATAATCACTAGGCTTGTCAGGCCCTACCTATATGATGACCAAATAATCTCCACTTCAAAAATTATCAACAACTACTTTCTCCCCTCGTTGTCCTAGGTTACTTACTCCATTAAGAGAAACATCATTGGCACGGGTCGAATTCGTCACTATTCAATTAAACACAATATGCATTTCATGATATTCGTCAGGGTGGTAATATCACAAGTCAGGGAGCACACATCGTCATTGCAGATTTCCATAGTCATACATTACATTCAGAATTTATCATCATGATACGTCATCTCAAACAATAAAAGGTCTACACTCACATATAATAATAATACTAGACCATTCACACACACCACATCAATTGCAAGGCAAATAATTACAATTCATCACATTTTATATCATATATCAGTATCAAGGATAGATATAAACAAAACACAGAATGAATCAAATACACAATTCTACAATAATTCAACTATCACACGATCTTCAAAAATCAAATCAAACAACATCCTATAAAAGTTTCTAATTCATATTTTAACCTCACAAAATTCAAGTTTGCTTATTAGTCAATTATTACTCAAAGGGCTTCTGCAATACGTAGCGAGCCCCGAATGAATTGTGGGAAATAACGGTATTCCCGTTCATCTCACTTAATTTATACTCATGCATTCGAACTCACTCTCACCCCATACCTCAATTTGACGCTTTCATAAGATAGAAGGACCATAATGATTTTCAGCAACCATGAGATGTCAACAACACGTCCAAACGAGTCCAGAAGCATCCACGAATTTGCAGAGTCAATGAATATGGCTGATAATTTTCCCGAGGCATAAAAATCAACATTATATAATTAATAAAAATATTAGGCGAAGAAACATATTCAAAAACGTCGTGAAATATGTTTATTAGAAAGGTCTCACCGACGTACTGGGCGCCGACAGGGTCCGACATCAACTTTCACCGAAACACACAAATGAGTAGTGCTTCTGAAGGTTTCGACGAGAGGAATCCAAAATGATGTCAGTTTTTCAAGATGATGAACGTGTTGGCCGGATTTTGGCAACACAGCCGCGGCGAGGGTGAAAACCATTTTTTAAGTACAAGGATTGGCTATTTCAAGCATAGGTAAGGGAGAGGGTGTTTTGTGGAGTCCAAATATGGTCTCAGTTTTCATTGGGGATAGTCGTGGTGGCCGGAATCTTGATCAAAAGGTGGAGGTGTGATTTTTGACAAAGAGGAATAGGGCGTTTAAGTTTGCGATTCAAGTTGGAAATGAAAGAGAAGGTCACAACGATCACAAATGTGGTCTCGGTTTTACACGAAACTTGGTATAATGGTTATAATTGAAGAGAGGAGGTCAAGAAGATATAAGAATGGAGGCGGAGGCTAGTCTACGAAGAAGATGAGGATGCGTACTTCTATTCTCCTTTTTTTTTTTTTTTTCTCTTCATTTTATTTATTGTTATTATTATCCTTATTATTACTATTATTATTAATAATTGGATTTTAGTTGGAGTTAATCCATAAAACACATTCTAACTCATTTCTTTTATTTTTTTATTTTTCAAAATAAAACCAACAAATTAGAAAAACTAATTTTTATTAATATATTTATATAAATATATATTAAAACACAATTTAATTTCTAAAAATATTACTAATATTTCAAAACTAATATCATATAAAAATGAAATAACTTATTTTATTAATCTTTTAAAATACTTTAATACTCAAATTCTCATATTCCAAATAATCACTAAAATAAATACTTATTTTGTTTTTTATACTAGAATTAAAATATTATCATCATTAGAAAATAGTCGAAATTGTAAAATAATTAAATAAAACATCAAACTTTATATTAATTACTAAATTATAATAAATATATATAAAATCATAGTATCATAACAAAGATATAAAAATATAGGAAATCAATTGCAATTGTACTAGCATCTCAAGATGATTATTTATCAACTAAATAACTAAAAAATATAAACCAGTTAGAAAAAAATTGAAGTATAACTATGTGTACACTTAACATCATTCAAACTCACAAAAAAATATCACATTTACTAGATACATGCATATACACGTTAAATTGTCTAAAATCTTATTATTTTAAATTATTACACTAAATAGTATTATTTTTTATAAAAATATATAAAATAATATAATATTGTTATTTATATCACGCATTTAGTCTAATATGTAATTAGTAGATCATAGAAAGGCCCTATATAAAGAAAATTAATTCCAAAATTAATCAACATATATTTTAAAAATAATTTTAACACTAAATCAATTATTTAAATTCTATTTAATTAATGAAATAATTTATTATAAATTTGGGGTGTTACAATTCTCCCCTCGTTAAAAGAAATTTTCGTCCTCGAAATTTATGGTGAACAATAGACAAACTAATACATAATTAAGCACCCTCAAGGAATTCACTAGTTATATGACAATGAATCATTTAAACACATATCACATATAATGTTTCAATCATTAAAGAAATACCACGATTACTCGCTATAAATTTAATAGAGGAGGGAGAGCTCATAGAATTAGTCGATAACAACTTATTATTTTAAGTTGAATGAACGAAAAAAAATTTAAACACATTATAAAATTCAATTAACTTTTTAAATAATGCTCTATTTATCTTACTCTCCTAAACGAATATTTAAATCCTAACAACAATTACTATACAGATTTACTAAAAGTTAGGCTTATAGAGAACATTTTAAAAAAATTCACACCTTAAAGAATTATAAACTGAACTGCATAACAACTCAATAAGATGTAGTCACTTTAAAACAAGAACAAATGTACAAAACCATATTAGGAGACATAATTTATTTTTCACGTATTCCTGACACAATTTTTTTTTCTTTTCTTTTTAACTAATCAACATTTGTAGTGTATGCTATTTGTAATTTATAATTAAAATAATTTAGAACAACATACATTATAACCAAATAAGCAGAGGCAATAAAAAAGTCAATGATAAGCATATTGCCTCATATATTAGTACTGACAATGGGTCGTCGGGTTGATCAATCCCTTCTACTCATGTAGTCAAGTACTCAAGGTAAGAATAACTAAGAATATTGGGTCCAAACATAGATGATTAAAAGACTTTTAACGCGGTCGTAGTGTGGGAAGACGTCGTCACGTCTCTCACCTCTCTCAACACAGTTAAAACTCCTTTTAACTTCACAAGTTTTTTTTTCTATAAGAAAAAAAAAATTGGGTGACTAGTACATTGACAAAATACTTATAATAAACACACCACTCAACAATTAAAATTTATTGTTGTTTAATCATATTCATCAAACAATGAAAATAATACTTTGCGCTCAACTCAACAGCTAAAATATAAGGCAATAATTTAAAATAGCATCAATAAGAACTCAATCGCAGCTTATGTGAATTATAACTATTCCTCTGCAAAATAGCTAGCAGTCATGTTTATTTAACTTAGAAAACCAATTAAGTATAAACCCATAATTCAAAATTTTTTTTTCAACTCAATTAAATAGTCAAAATAATATTTCAAGTAAGTAAAGGATAGTCAAATCAACTAGTCATGATGAACTTAATTGCCTAATACAATCAGTAACAACAATAGAAATGGCACTTAAATTAAACTTAATCAACAATCAGACAAAAGAAATATTAAATTATTTCACTTTTAAACACTCCTAACAACTCTAAACTCTATACACAAATTCCCTTCAAAACCATTTAGAACACCTAAACCACAAGCAATTTTATTTTCACAAAATCAAAACACAAGTTAGAGCTCAACCACAAGAGAGCAATATAACAGAAACAAAAACAAGTTTTTCCTATATCAAAAGCCAAATATAAATATGCAATACATCCCTTTCAAAACCAGTAAAATAAATTATAAAAACAATAAAATACTCTAGTTTTGTAAGAATCTTATTTCAACGAATTAGGTCCCAAAGAAAAAAGTTATGCTTGCTTAATGTAAGTCATACATACACGCTACATATGCAGGCCTTTGTCTGGTTTGTAAAATTTTCAAGAATAACTCTATATAAATTTATTCAAAATATTTGCTAAGAAGTCTCCAAGTGAAAAAAACTCCCTTACCCTGAAGGTTAACAACATCACTTATTCTTACCAACATCACATATTGTGTTTGATGTAGTGCTACCACATGAGTTTCTACAACAGTGCTACGTTAACTATTTCAGTAAACGCTAATCAATAAATATCCCTTCAGCATGAAATATACAAGTTATAATGTTAAATCGGATTAGTTGATCTGAGTAGTACAAGTGTTTGTTGGTTAACTCATTAAGTTAGTGGTATAAAGGAAAAGGCAAGTATACTTTCTTCTCTGGTAAAAAGTCATAAAGTCAACAATCACATAAAGTCAACAATCACATAAAGTCAACAATCACCTAGACAAAGATTAGCTTTTGACATCGCATGCAAATTAATTTTCCTCAAACACAATAAATAGCACACATACAAGTTTTTATAGATTCGCTCCTTAAACAAATTCTATTCACAACTACGTGTATTTGTTTGTACTGCAACAAACATTGTCAACATCATGAGCAATAATGTCTCATCAGACTAATACAAACCATAATGCACAATAAACCTGCTTGCTTGGGACTAGTGTTTTAACTATATCATAGCAGAAATTTCTAAGTAGCAAATATGGTAATTTATCATTTATTAGAAGGTACAACACACTACCAAAATTAAATTGAATATTATAAGATGTATCACTAATAAATTATCACCCAAAAAAAAATATTATTGAGAATTCAAATTTTTCCCATAAAACAAAATATACAATCCCTTTTAGTATTTTATCATTGTCAAGAACTCTATAACTTTTTTTTTTTTACCAAAACTCGAGATTTTAAAGGTACAAATATTAATAAAAAGAAAAACAAATTTTAAATAGTTTTTAAAAAATTAAAAATACGGCAATTGGAATGAATTTAGTAGATATGAATGTAGCTTGTTTAAGATCAAATTTAGAAGCTACAAGCGAGATACTACACTCTTGAGTTCTCTAACTAGATATTTCAAATTCCTTATTACAAAGGCACAACAAATAACAATGTCATCCATCTTTCTTTCATCCACATCAAAATAAAGAACTAATCCATTTGTTGATAATTCATTGTTCCTACTTCCCAGGCCTAAATCACTATCTACCATCCAAATGATATTTTTACTTCTCAATCCAAATGGTATTTTTACTGGATAAACCAACCCAAAATTATCAGACTTAGCAGCTAACGAAGCAGATTGCATCACAAATGTTTGTATCCTCAAACACCTATTTCTTATAGACCTATATTCAAAATATTGCAAGAAAAATATATATATACAAACTCAGTAGTAATGAAGTGTCTGTTATAAAATAAATTTAAGTATCCTTAATTCTTAAATGGATAATATAATGTTTTTTTAGCTTCCCTATGGTGCTTAGTTAAGGACTCTCAGAGAGTTAGTGGCAAATTAAAAAAAATGGTATATTCATCTTTCTTCATTGTATCATTTTTCACTTCCGTTTCTTTTAGAAAGATATATCGATTATGATGGTTGTGTTCTCCTACTTTATTGTATCAAAACAATTACTTTTTCTTACCCAAAAAGCAAATGATTTGATAGATAAGCGTGAACATTTTTTTTTTCAACCCAACCGTTAGCCATAGTGTAGATTCCTTGTCACTATCTAGTAAGATTAAAAGAACAAACAGAGATATTCAAAGAAACATTATAATTCAACATTATTCTCCTCCGGATATCACAAGGTTATCATCACACATCAAGGAAAGCAGTAGAAAACAATGTCAAAAGAATTTTCAAATGCAGGTTAATGGAGTACATAATCTAAGAGAATTATGCCGCAAGTCCAATCAAAAGTTAATTAACCAAATCATGTCAACAATTCAAATCAACTCAAATCTCAACAAATACATACCACAACAAGAAAGCGCAAGCAATTAACGTTAACAATTATTTTCAAAAATAAGATAATTTGCAACAAGAATAAGCAAGTAGTTAACAATTAACAAACGTCTTCTAGAAATCATGTATTGTAATGGAAAAGTATATAGCACTTAGCACAAGAATAATAGGTAACGGTTTTTGCATTCAACATGAAACACGAGTAACACAATTGGTTCACGATTGACTATTAGACGACTGACATTTGACTCACATTAAACTGACACTCAACCCACTCGGCCTGATTGGACAGACCTGCTCTGATACCACTAATGTAACATCCTGAATCCAAATTGAAATAAAAAGGTAAAATGCACTAGTTTTAAAGAGATTCGCAGCGGTTCCAAAATAGAGTATATATATATATATTTAAAAAATACTTTAAGGTTCAAGACGTCACATTCACGCTTACACAAAATGCTTGCATAAAAATTTTCAATAAAAAAAAATTCTTAATATCGAATATAGTTGATGTTCATTAAATAAATACTTTTGATATAAAAGCAAGTTCTAAATTTAGAGACAATTAATTTCTACCTCTGAATAACCGATAAAATAACACAATTGATCAATCAAATTTACAAAAATCAAATTGTTCATAACTCAACAAAATACGAAAAATTACTCCCACCCAATATCACCTATTCAGAGCGTGGATCTCCAATCGATAACCTGAAATAACTGCGCTCTCGCAAGCGCCAAACACAAGCAACGAGGGGTGAGCTTCGAAAACATGTAATAGTATAAAATAACTGAGAAGAACACGTAAAAAATATTAAACACCGTATCATATCAATCACAACCAACAAGAATAATCAAGGTAAAAACATGATACAATCCACAACATCAAGTAAGTAAATACACAAATCAAGTAATGTTACGCATGCTCTTATACTCTAGACTCCTCCTCTTTCTTTGGTACCATTCTAACTCTGAAGTACTTGGTTAGGAGGCTCGATACTATGCCACCACGCAAGTGGACGGACAATTCAAATTGGCCCTGTCCTCATAGATCCCTCAACTCAACCTGAGACACATATACGTGACAGTCGAGGTAAACGTGTGTTGCGTGGTAGCTCCCGACATTTGGAGTGTTACCTCCAAGTCACCTAGGAATTCCCCACCCGGATACCTCCAAGGTCTAACAATCTTGCCTTAAGGCTCAACAGTAGACCGCCACGATCAGGCTCATTCAGTTGTACTTCCCCATAATCACTAGCTTGTCAGGCCTACCTACATGATGACCAAATAATCTCCACTTCAAAAATTATCAACAACTACTTTCTCCCTCGTTGTCCTAGGTTACTTACTCCATTAAGAGAACCATCATTGGCACGGATCAAATTCGTCACTATTCAATTAAACACAATATGCATTTCATGATATTCGTCAGGGTGGTAATATCACAAGTCAGGGAGCACACATCATCATTGCAGATTTCCATAGTCATACATTACATTCAGAATTTATCATCATGATACGTCATCTCAAACAATAAAAGGTCTACACTCACATATAATAATAATACTAGACCATTCACACACACCACATCAATTGCAAGGCAAATAATTACAATTCATCACATTTTATATCATATATCAGTATCAAGGATAGATATAAACAAAACACAGAATGAATCAAATACACAATTCTACAATAATTCAACTATCACACGATCTTCAAAAATCAAATCAAACAACATCCTATAAAAGTTTCTAATTCATATTTTAACCTCACAAAATTCAAGTTTGCTTATTAGTCAATTATTACTCAAAGGGCTTCTGCAATACGTAGCGAGCCCCCGAATGAATTGTGGGAAATACGGTATTCCCGTTCATCTCACTTAATTTATACTCATGCATTCGAACTCACTCTCACCCCATACCTCAATTTGACGCTTTCATAAGATAGAAGGACCATAATGATTTTCAGCAACCATGAGATGTCAACAACACGTCCAAACGAGTCCAGAAGCATCCACGAATTTGCAGAGTCAATGAAATATGGCTGATAATTTTCCCGAGGCATAAAATCAACATTATATAATTAATAAAAATATTAGGCGAAGAAACATATTCAAAACGTCGTGAAATATGTTATTAGAAAAGGTCTCACCGACGTACTGGGGCGCCGACAGGGTCCGACATCAACTTCACCGAAAACACACAAATGAGTAGTGCTTCTTGAAAGGTTTCGACGAGAGGAATCCAAAAATGATGTCAGTTTTTCAAGATGATGAACGTGTTGGCCGGATTTTGGCAACACAGCGCGGCGAGGGTGAAAAACCCATTTTTTTTAAGTACAAGGATTGGCAATTTTCAAGCATAGGTAATGGGAGAGGGTGTTTTGTGAGTCCAAATATGGTCTCAGTTTTCATTGGGGATAGTCGTGGTGCCGGAATCTTGATCAAAAGGTGGAGGTGTGATTTTTTGACAAAGAGAATAGGGCGTTCTAAGTTTGCGATTCAAGTTGGAAATTGAAAGAGAAGATCACAACGATCACAAATGTGGTCTCGGGTTTTACACGAAACTTGGTATAATGGTTTATAATTGGAGAGAGGAGGTCAAGAAGATATAAGAATGGAGGCGGAGGCTAGTCTACGAGAAGAAGAGGATGCTTACTTCTATTCTCTTTATTTTTTTTTTTTTTTTTTTTTTTTCTCTTCATTTTATTATTGTTATTATTATCATTATTATTACTATTATTATTATAATTGGATTTTAGTTGGAGTTATCCATAAAACACATTCTACTCATTCTTTTATTTTTGTATTTTTCAATAAAACACAACTATTAGCAAAACTAATTTTTATTAATATA
>PGWS01032154.1:0-13040 GCA_002896235.1 Cicer reticulatum
TTCAAGACGTCACATTCACGCTTACACAAAATGCTTGCATAAAAATTTTTCAATAAAAAAAAAAATTCTAATATCGATATAGTTGATTTCATTAAATACAATACCATTTTTGATATAAAAAGCAAGTTCTCATTTTAGAGACAATTATTTTCTACCTCTGAATAACCGATAAAATAACACAATTGATCAATCAAATTTACAAAAAATCTAAATGTTCATAACTCAACAAAATACGAAAAATTACTCCCACCCAATACCACCTATTCAGAGCGTGATCTCCAATCGATAACCTGAAAATAACTGCGCTCTCGCAAGCGCCAACACAAGCAACGAGGGGTGAGCTTCGAAAACATGTAATAGTATAAAAATAACTGAGAAGAACACGTAAAAAAATATTAAACACGTATCATATCAAATCACAACCAACAAGAATAATCAAGGTAAAACATTGAATACAATCCACAACATCAAGTAAGTAAATACACAAATCAAGTAATGTTACGCATGCTCTTATACTCTAGACTCTCCTCTTCTTTGGTACCATCTCTAAACTCTGAAGTACTTGGTTAGGAGGCTCGATACTATGCCACCACGCAAGTGGACGGACAATTCAAATTGGCCCTGTCCTCATAGATCCCTCAACTCAACCTGAGACACAATATACGTGACAGTCGAGTAAACGTGTGTTGCGTGGTAGCTCCCGACATTTGGAGTGTTACCTCCAAGTCACCTAGGAATTCCCCACCCGGATACCTCCAAGGTCTAACAATCTTGCCTTAAGGCTCAACAGTAGACCGCCACGATCAGGCTCATTCAGTTGTACTTCCCCATAATCACTAGGCTTGTCAGGCCCCTACCTACATGATGACCAAATAATCTCCACTTCAAAAATTATCAACAACTACTTTCTCCCCTCGTTGTCCTAGTTACTTACTCCATTAAGAGAACCATCATTGGCACGGATCAAATTCGTCACTATTCAATTAAACACAATATGCATTTCATGATATTCGTCAGGGTGGTAATATCACAAGTCAGGGAGCACACATATCATTGCAGATTTCCATAGTCATACATTACATTCAGATTTATCATCATGATACGTCATCTCAAACAATAAAAGGTCTACACTCACATATAATAATAATACTAGACCATTCACACACACCACATCAATTGCAAGGCAAATAATTACAATTCATCACATTTTATATCATATATCAGTATCAAGGATAGATATAAACAAAACACAGAATGAATCAAATACACAATTCTACAATAATTCAACTATCACACGATCTTCAAAAATCAAATCAAACAACATCCTATAAAAGTTTCTAATTCATATTTTAACCTCACAAAATTCAAGTTTGCTTATTAGTCAATTATTACTCAAAGGGCTTCTGCAATACGTAGCGAGCCCCGAATGAATTGTGGAAATACGGTATTTCCCGTTCATCTCACTTAATTTATACTCATGCATTCGAACTCACTCTCACCCCATACCTCAATTTGACGCTTTCATAAGATAGAAGGACCATAATGATTTTCAGCAACCATGAGATGTCAACAACACGTCCAACGAGTCCAGAAGCATCCACGAATTTGCAGAGTCAATGAAATATGGCTGATAATTTTCCCGAGGCATAAAATCAACATTATATAATTAATAAAAATATTAGGCGAAGAAACATATTCAAAACGTCGTGAAATATGTTATTAGAAAAGGTCTCACCGACGTACTGGGCGCGCCGACAGGATCCCGACATCAACTTCACCGAACACACAAATGAGTAGTGCTTCTTGAAGGTTTCGACGAGAGGAATCCAAAAATGATGTCAGTTTTTCAAGATGATGAACGTGTTGGCCGGATTTTGGCAACACAGCCGCGGCGAGGGTGAAAACCCATTTTTTTAAGTACAAGGATTGGCAATTTCAAGCATAGGTAATGGGAGAGGGTGTTTGTGGAGTCCAATATGGTCTCAGTTTTCATTGGGGATAGTCGTGGTGGCCCGGAATCTTGATAAAGGTGGAGGTGATGATTTTTTGACAAGAGGATAATAGGGCGTTTTAAGTTTGCGATTCAAGTTGGAATGAAGAGAGAGATCACAACATCACAAATGTGGTCTCGGTTTTACACGAAACTTGGTATAATGGTTATAATTGGAAGAGAGGAGGTCAAGAAGATATAGAGATATGGAGGCGGAGGCTAGTCTACGAAGAAGATGAGGATGCTTACTTCTATTCTCTTTTTTTTTTTTTTTTTTTTTTTCTCTCATTTTATTATTGTTATTATTATCAATTATTATTACTATTATTATTAAGTAAATTGGATTTTAGTTGGAGTTAATTCATAATAAACACATTCTACTCATTTCTTTTATTTTGTATTTTCAAAATAAACCCAACAAATAAGCAAAACTAATTTTTATTAATATATTTATATATAAATATATATTAAACACAGATTTAATTTCTAAAAATATTACTAATGATTTCAAAACTAATATCATATAAAATAAAAATAACTTATTTTATTAATCTTTAAAAATACTTTAATACTCCAAAAAATTCTCATATTCCAAATAATCACTAAAATAATACTTATTTGTTTTTATACTAGAATTTAAAATATTATCATCATTAGAAAATAGTCGAAATTGTAAAATAATTAAATAAAACATCAAAACTTTATATTAATTTACTAAATTATAATAAATATATATAAAATCATAGTATCATAACAAAGATATAAAAATTATAGGAAATCAATTGCAATTGTACTAGCATCTCAAGATGATTATTTATCAACTAAATAACTAAAAATATAAACCAGTTAGAAAAAAATTGAAGTTATAAACTATGTGTACACTTAACATCATTCAAACTCACAAAAAAATATCACATTTACTAGATACATGCATATACACGTAAATTGTCTAAAATCTTATTATTTAAAAATTATTTACACCTAAAAATAGTATTATTTTTATAAAAATATATAAAATAATATAATATTGTTATTTATATCACGCATTTAGTCTAATATGTAATTGTAGATCATAGAAAGGCCCTATATAAGAAAATTAATTCCAAAATTAATAATCAACATATATTTTTAAAATAATTTTAACACTAAATCAATTATTTAAAATTCTATTTAATTAATGAAATAATTTATATAAAAATTTGGGTGTTACAGTTGAGGCCTAAAAAGCTCACAACTAGAATAATAAGAGAGAACATGAACTATCAAAACTATGCCAAGTATGTCACTGAAAAGTTAAACATTTTTTTTTGAAAATTGATGGCATGTTAGCCTTCTACAACCACTTAGTAATAAAAAATGTATGCATTAGTAAGACTTGTCGAATTGGGGGAATAAACATGAGCTAAGAAATATAATTTAGATTTCAAAATCCCAAACAGATAATTTAAGACTTAATGCAAGTTATTACAACTTCTTCATCATAGTACACACTTTAGTGAAAGCAAAAAAAAAAAAACATAAAATTTGACTACTGAAATAAAAAGAAAAAAAAAAAGAAAAAGGAAAGAAAACTTCTCCCAGTTGGGTGATTCTAGGGGCCTTGCTTAAGTCCTCGGCTCTTGTACCACTATAGTCGCTAGTATACTGGTGAGGTGAAAATAAATCAGAATAAAACATGCCTCCTAGTGTCTGTTGAGATGAATGCGAGGCTCGATAGAGATTTGTCATCCTCAGTTCTATTCTGGCCTGTCCATCTCGTTGATCGATCATCAAATTGTTCCATCATAGTTTCTAGCCTGCCAATCTTCTCCTCGGTGGAGAGCTGTGATGGATGTTGAGGGTCGGTCCATGTGGCCCCTGTGGTTCAATTTTTCCTCTTCGACATCGGTGCTTGTGGAGCACCAGGATGTCTGCCAAAATCATAGTGTTTTTCTATCACTTAGCAGTGATTGGGGTAGCAGGTTTCACCTTTCTTCACCTTGTTTAGGTGACACTCTCACCTACTCACAGAGCTATTGCTTATCTGGGAAGCATGATTGAAGTAGCCCGCCGGAGGATCAAGAATTGATGTCCCTCAAAGGTCATGAGCTAGAAACATGTCCACATTAAATTATTTCACCCTTTATGATAGTAACAAGTATACATGCTCTCTGAAATTTATATATCTGACACATTCGAACATGGTAGTAGCGTATGATGAACAAAGGTACTCCATGCTTTTTGCAATTGCAGTGAGATCCAACGAGTTGCAATTTTCTAGGTGAGCCATTTCGTACCCAAATATGTGCTCGGTCTGCATAAAATGTGTAAGATTCTCCTGAATGTCTATTTTTATAATGTTTGTCCTCTATATCTTTGAAAGCGGCAATCCTTATAGTTCGAAAACCAAAGATTCCATTGATGACTTGAGGCGTGAAGGGCATACCTTTTTCCCCTCACATAACTCACACAAATTGATCATGTGGAAATGGTTTGTCATCACTTCATATTAGATTGCACTAGAGAAGAATTCGCACTACTAATTATTTGCTCGGTATGGTGACAAATATGGTCAGCTTCTCCCAACCTATGGCAACAAATCATCGCCTAGATGTCAACAAATTCATTTGCTTCCACTTCAAAAAATTTTCACTCACAAACTTCTGACTGTAGGGATTTTGGCATGAAACTCTTGTGTTGCCATGGTCTTGAATAATAACATGTCATGTGGTTGGGAGGAAGATGTATTTGTGATCTTATGTTCGTTTTGCTATTCCGTTGGGTTGCCATTAGGTTCTTTGTTGTGTTAACACTAGACTTCGAGGAGTATAAAGATATATGTACTAGTTGACTCTTGTGGGAGAGACGGGTTTGGAGAAAACTAGAGGAGCAAAGGTTTTATACCCCAACCCAACGCTTCAAGTGTGTGTCCAGCGCTTCAGGTGCAATACGCAGTAGTGTGCTAGGGTTGGAATGCGCTTTCAGGTGCAAAAAAAATGACAAAATGTACTGTTTGAAATGCGACTTCAAGTGCACAAGACGTGCTTCAGACGCGCATTGGTATCTCTTTAGGCGCGTAGGCATCGCTTCAGGTGCATAGGCATCACTTCAGGCGCGCATTGGCAGAACTCCCAGACATGAAATGCGCTTCAAGCGCACAGGACACGCTTCAGGCGCGTAGGCATAGCTTTAGGCGCACATTGGCAGAACTTCTAAACAGGAAATACGCTTCAAGCGCACAAGACGCACTTTGGATGCAAAACTGTTGAATTGAAACAGCGAAATCGATCCCTAAACACACATTTGGTTTCTTGATCATACAAAACATCAAGATTTAATATGACTAGAAATTTAATAACGAAAAAATGAAATTAAATGAATTAAAATGAAACTAAAATGCAAAAACACGTGCAAAGATACGAATTTGGGTTGCCTCCCAATAAGCACTCGTTTAATGTCTTGAGCTTGAAATTCCACTCTTCAAAGGGTGATCAGATTGATGGACTCCATCGAAAGTTTTGACTCTCCTCCTAAGTAAGGTTTGAGCCTTTGTCCATTCACCTGGGAACTCTGATATGAGTGTGTATCCTTAACACGCACCACACTGCATGGAAATACCTTGATTATTTTGAAAGGGCCCGACCATCTTGACTTTAGTTTTAAGGAAACAACTTTAATCTCAAGTTAAAGAGAAGAACTATTTCCCCTTCTTGGGAACTCCTTGAACTGAATTTTTTGTCATGCCACTTCTCGGTTTTTCTTTATATATCTTGGTGTTTTCATATGCAAAATTCTGGAACTCCTCTAACTCGTGAAGCTGAAGAATTATAGTTTCAAGAGGTAAATGACAAGTTTTGCCATACCACAATTTGATAGGCAACATACCTAGGGGGGTCTTGAAAACCTGTTCGGTAGCCCCAAAGTGCATCATCAAGTTTCGTCGACCAATATTTTCTTGAAGCATTGACTGCCTTTTCAAGGATTCGCTTAAGCTGTCTGGTGGATACTTCAACTTGCCCACTAGTGTTGGGTGATATGGGGTTGCCCCCTATGACGCACATTATATTTTCTTAGATGTATTGCATTTTCCGATTAAGAAAGTCGAGTTCCCACGTCACTAATCAAAGCTCGAGGCACGCCAAAAGCGTGCGAAGATGTTCTTTTTGAGAAATTTGATGACCTGTTGTGAATCATTAGTAGGTGTAGCAACTGCTTCAACCCACTTTGAGACATAATCACTGCCACAAAATATAAACTTTTTGTTTACGTTAATAGATTTTGTGTCTAGTTATTACTTGCTTAATTAGTTTTGTTAATAATAATCATGAATATTACAAATAATTTAATCTTCCTACTTCATACAATTGAGTATTATTATGTTTATAAATATAAGACTACATCATTATTGTTCTTAACATTGTCTCTTTTATATTATTTTTATGAAACTATAAATTTTAGTTCACTTGAATTACAAAATATTTAAAAAGAATATCATTTAATTTGATATTATTATTAGTGTTAGTAATAACACTTTTCCTTTAACTTACTTAGTTAAGATGTTTTAATATTGCCAAAGGTATTAATAACCAAAATTGATTTTGATTTTTATTTCTTAAACTAGATTTTTCTGACGACAATTTAATGTAGTTACGTTTTCTCTTTTTGAATTGTGTAGATATACAATATTTTCTCTTTATTTTATGAATGTTGTTTAACACTTTAGATGAAATAGGTTAAGATAGTATATTGTTGTAATTATTTTACCATTAATATCATTATTATTATTGTTAAATTTAGATTTTATTATGTTGAAAGTTTACATAAAAAAAAGACCAAATGATTTATTCCCTGTCAACATCATTGCATATTTTTTTACTAATAAATGAATTTTGTCTAAGTTACCTAAAATTAAATGTTTTCCAGTATTTATTAATTATAATCTAAATGCCATAAATTTTAATTGTAAGAGTATTTTTAATTTTATCATGTTATTAATTTGAAAAGAGATAGTTGGATTAAAAAGAGTTAACACGGTTGAAAATAAATGGAAGCCGTGACGACGCATCCGTGCTCACAAATGTACTAAAAGTTTTTTTTACGAGTATTGGAAAAAAAATGATTATTACTAAAAGAGTAGGAGAGGTTAATCACCTAGCAACTTAATTTCGAAGAAGACGATAACAATAATTTACTTTTACTATCTTTGAAATTTTTATTTTACCTATTAAAAAGTTTATCAAGATTTTTTTTTGCATGGTCTTTATGGGATAAGTTACAATATGTGTGTGCTATTAATAATGATAAATGTATCACATTTATGGAATTTAACCAGATTAAATATGTGATTTTATGAATATGTTAATTTTATTTGAATTTCAATCATTTTTAATTTCATTAATAAATTTTAGTTTAATTATTTTATTGTGTGTGTTTTATTTATATTATTTTATTATTATATATTATTATTATTATTTTTTATTATTATTCTTATTGATTATTATATTACTATATTATTATATACGTTATTATTAATGAATTTTGCATATTAGTATTGCATTGTCAAATTTTATTGTATGATAAATAAATAAACACAATTAAATCAATTTCTTTATAGAAATGATTTTTTTATAAAAGGATCTATGATATCCCTCTTGTTCTATTTTTAAAATTTTAAAATATTGTTATCAACATATAATTCTAAATTTGTTGTATTTTAACAAATGACATTCTCAAATTTTTTTCTTTTGTTTTTCTTTATATGCTCATTGGTTTGCTTTAATTAGTTCATGTGTTTAGCAAGTAACTTTTATACAACGGAAGTTTTTACATTTTAGTCAAATAATTGTTAATCAAGAAATTTTTGTAACACTAATGGGGATTCAAAAGAATTTTATTTGGTTTATTAAGAAATGTGTCAATACTTGTGTGCAACCTTTCCATTTGTTTTTTCTCGTAGTTTTGAAGACGAAACTATATTTAAGGGGTAGGTATTATAACACCCTAATATTTTCATATATATTATATATATGTGTCTTTTAGTAATTTTCGTAATTTATTATTTAATTAATAATTTATTCTACCCATAAAGAAATTAAATTAAACTTTACAACTCCCTATTTTACATGAATACTTATAACCTTTTTTTATTTAATTGTTTTGTGTGACAATTACATTAGAACGGTTTAGGCATAATTATTTCCTATGCGTGAACAACTGGTGTATTTTATTTATTTGATTATTTTACGATAATCATGAAATTGATGGCTTAGATACGTTGACTTTATTTTTATATGTGGACCATCAGTGATATTTTTGTCTTACTTGATTTATTTTAGTTGATGAAAACATTAGTTGAATTATTTAATTAAATTATAATTTATAGAAGTCTAATATCATTTATTAGTTTTTATTTTATACCAAATAAGTATTTAACCAAGGAGATAATAGAATTAATGAAAATCCTAGATTTATTTATATATTTTATTTAATTAATTTAGCGTGACAATAGAAAAGATTGTTCCCTTTAATTATTTAATTATTTGATAAGTATATATATATTAATTAATTAATGTGGGGTTTTGTTAGTAATAAATTAAAACTCGTAGGAGTATTTTTTTTTAGATGAACAATGACCAAGTCAGTTTTGGTCAAAATTTAATCATCCACCTTATTCATTTTGTTGTTAATAGCATATTAACTATATAACCGTGTGTTTTTCTACTTTACATCCACTCAAATGTGTAAAAGCAACAATAAATACATGGAATGTCAATTATTCATAACAGTTAAGTCATTGAATCGTATATTTACAATTGAATATTTATTGATGTGTGCCAATTAAACCTCAATAAGAAAATTACTCTATTCTCTAATCAGCTTACGTCTCCCATCGCAACATATATTTTCTTTATCTCAAATATTTTCAAGCACTCAACAACCACCACATATTACCTTTCTTTCTTATGGAAGCTCTAACCTCTTTGTTCCTTCATCTTTATGAGATTTTCAGGGCTATATAGTGTTACGTGGAGGAAAGAGTCCAATGGTAAGGCTTTTCTCCATGGCAAAGTTAGGCTAGATTATTAAAATTAGCAATTCGTAAGATGTTGATATGATGTTCTGGATGTCTTAAAAGAAACAAGTTGATCTTTATTTTCGTCGTAGAAATTAAACTATAGATGTTATTGATTGTTTTTAGTATACCTCTATCTTTGCCAAGTGAAATGTTTACTGGACTACCTGTATTAATATTTAATTACTTAAGTTATCAATATTTATAATGATGTAATTAGTAATATGTTTATTAATGATTGATACTTTGATTTTAAATGTTGAACTTTTAAGTATTTTAAAATTCAAACTTGAACTCTTTAATGAACAAGATATGTTTTTTGCAGATTAACCATGAATGAAAATTTTTATTGTTCGATAATATTGTCCTATTGAGGTTAGCACAATGGTGATTATGACGAATTCAACTAATGACTTGTTCATATACAGTAGTGCGATCAGAGGTCTTAATTGAGATTACTGAAACATGAAAATACGTTTGGTTATCGCATTGGTGGATGAAGTTATAATTGTTATCAATTAACACGTAGTCAAAATCAAATCTTATTGGATATTTAAAATGAAAGTGGTGATTTTGAGATATTTGTTCAGAGTGTAATATTTTATGTGTTGATGGTATTGAGCTATAACTAACAAACATCAAGAGAAATATTAAAATTTGATGTCTTATGTGATTAAAAGTACAATTTATTTGAACTATTTTGTCTTTGTAGTTGGATAAGTGGCTAGTGATTATGTGTTTTTAAATACTGTAATCTTTGTGGTTGTTGCTAAGTGGCTGGTGATTTTGGTGTTTTAAATAATTGTTATCTTTGTGGTTGCCTAAGTGGCTGGTGAATTGTGTCTTAAATATTATCTTTGTGGTTGTCTAAGTGGCTGGTGATTTGTGTTTCTTAAATATTGTTATCTTTTGTGGTTGCCTATGTGCTGGTGACTTGTGTTTTATAAATATCATTATCTTGTGGTTGCCTAAGGTGGCTGGTGATTCGTGTTCTTAAATATTGTTATCTTTTGTGGTTGCCTAAATGGCTGATGATTTGTGTTTTAAATATTTTTATCTTTGTGGTTCCTAATTTGGCTGATGATTTGTTGTATTAAGTGGTGGTACATGTAACCTTTTAAGTCGTTATCATTTTATGATATATCATATGCATCTTTGGGGACGCCTGTGTGGCTGGTTTAATTTTTCCCCATTGGTATGGGTGACTTCTGTGTGGACGCCTGTGTGGCTGGTTATATCCGGATCATATATGTTTAGAAGCATGCATAACTTGCATACATTTTATTATTATTTTTATTTTGATCTAATTATTTGCCCTACGGTTGCTACTTGATTTATTTACATACATTTTATGACTTTTGATACATCTTTGAGAACTGTTAAAGAATCAATTTCTTTAAACCTTTTATGATGAAAAGATATTATATTCATATTTTATGGTTGTTAATTTATTATTTGGTTTAATTTTTTCTATGGGATGAACTGACCCCTTACACCAATATTTAGGTACTAATGATCTCAAATAGTTGAATGAATGATGTTTGATTGGTGGTGCATGCACGTGGGAAAATGAGACTTTTACTTAAAAAAATAATGTTTTGTATTACTAAATTTTTTTTAGTACATTGTAAAGTTATTTACTCTTCATCATTAAATTTTAATAGAAATGTGGAAGTGAGATTTCGTTTACTAGTAAATAATTGAATGTCATTAATTTCAGTCAACCTTTCTTTTGAATTTCACTTAAAGATAATTTATTTTATTTTTGGAGCACAAATGAATATTGATCTAATAACTGGAATATTAAGTTGCAAATAAATGAATAAATAATATTTTAGTAAATTACATTACATTCTTTACAAAAAAAAACATATATCAAGTCCATTTCTGACGCGCATCTTCAAATATTACTAATGATTTACTTTTTAAGAAAAAATATTTAGCTTGTTTCTAAAAGAAAATAAATATTTTTAAGTAATTTTTGGATCAAAAATTTGGGGCGTTATATTCTCCAATCGAGATAAGTGGTCGGCTATAGTGTTCTCTGATCCCTTCTTATCTAGGAACTCAATGTCGAACTCTTGTAGTAATAGAATCCATCTGAATAGCCTTGGCTTCGTTTCCTGCTTAGCAAATAAATACCTCGAGGCACCATGATCCGTGTAAACAATAACTTCCGATCCTGATGAATAAGATCGAAATTTATCAAAAGCATAAACTATAGCTAATAATTCGTTTTCAGTTGCAGCATAATTATGTTGTGCCTGATTCAAAACATGACTAGCGTAGTATATTACATGCAATAACTTATCTTTTCTTTGTCCCAAGACTGCCCCGATAGCACTGTCACTTGCATCGCACATGATTTCAAAAGGTAGTGACCAGTCAGGTGCAGTGATAATGGGGGCAGTTATCAACTTATTTTTCAAATTGTTAAAAGCATTCAAACAATCCTCATTGAATTTGAAAGGTGTGTCTTTCACAAGTAGGTTTGTAAGCGGTTTTTCAATTTTAGAAAAATCTTTTATAAATCTCCTATCATATGTTTGGTTTGAAAGTAACTTAAAAGCCATTATCATAGAGTTGACTAATGCTTAGAAGGTTATGTTTCAATCCTTCAACATATTGAACATGATTGATTTTGGCAGAATTTACTTACATATGGTACCTTTGCCTTTGACTTTTGCTTGATCATTGTTCTCAATTGTTACGGACACTCCATCCTTTTTTATAAAGGACATGAAACAATTTTTTTCATCTATCATATGTCTTGAACAACTAGTGTCCAAGAACCATGACTTTTTATTGACTCCTTGTAATCCATCTTGCATGTATTTATATTAACTTTAGATACCCACTTGGTCTTGGGTCCTTGAGAGTTTAGTTTTAAATTATGATTCCTTTTTAATATGACATGTTGATTCAGAACGATCAATCTTGGAATAGGAGGAAGATCTAGTGGTTTGTCTTGGAAAATATTTAGAAAGCTGAGTTGCAACTGGTTTTGGTAAAATTCCATAACATTCTCCTTTTGTTATATTTGCTACATTCTCCTTTTTCCAGATTTTGAAAAAACTTTGTTTTTGCTCCAAAATGTTCTTCTTTTTTGAAGAACTTTTTGTTTTTAATTTTTTCATCTATTTTTATTAAAATAACATGCAAATTCCAGATGTCCAATCTTGCTGCAATATGAACATTTGTTTTTTCATTTACTTTCTTTTCTTTCAGGAACAAAGAAGTTTTCATACATTTTAGTTTTTTGAGTTTTATCAAAACCAATACCAGCTTTATCAAATATTACTACTTGAGATCCCATGATTTTTTGAAAGGTTTTAGTAGATATAATGAAATTTGACAAGTCATTTTTAAGAAGTTTAACTTTAGTTTAAGGAGAACGTTCTCCTTTTAAAATGCAGAACGTTCTTCACTTTCAATTTTAAAATCTTTGAGTTGAGATTCTTTCAGATTTTGAATGATCTCTTTAAGTTTATCATTCATAGCATGAGTTTATCATTCATAGAAATTTGAATCATTTAGCAAGTTATCAAATTCTTTTTCCATTTGTTCACACAAAAGACAAGGTTTAGAATTTGTTACCTCTATATCTTCAGAGTTTGCCATCAGACATAGGTTGACTTCTTCAGGTTCATCTATTTTTTTATTCATCAGAATCATCTCAAGTCACCATCATTGATTTCTTCTTGAAAAGAGATTTCTTTGGAGCTCTTTTGTTCAAGGGACATTCAGTTTTATAGTGTCCTTGTTTGTTGCATCCGAAACAAGTGACTTTACTTTTATCTACTTCAGTTTTGAAGTCCTTTTTATTTGGAGATCATTTTTTGATATGATCTCTTCTCCTCATCATTCTATGTATCTTTCTTTAGAGGAAAACAATATATTCATCGTCATCTTCTTGGCTATCTTCTGAATCACTTTTCTCATTTGATTATTGCATGCTTGGTGAATTCTGAGATGCCTTTAAAGCTATTTTTCTGCCTT
>PGWS01032166.1:0-10521 GCA_002896235.1 Cicer reticulatum
TTTTAACCAATCGTGTGCATCCAATAAGTTCATTTGTGTCATTGGATGAACATTTAGGTAATTTTCGTCCTCCCTAGGTTTATTCTAGTCCAATTAGGGTTTTTAACCAATGTTGTGCATCCAATAGATGTGTTTGCGTCATTGGATGCACATTTAGGTCATTTTCGTCTTTCCTAAACTTATTCTTGTCCAACTAGGGTTTTTAACCAATCGTGTGCATCCAATAAGTTCATTTGTGTCATTGGATGAACATTTAGGTCATTTTCGTCCTCCCTTGGTTTATTCAAGTCCAATTAGGTGTTGGTATCTACGACCTCGAAAATCGGAATGTATTAGTTCTTTAAGAATCAGAATCAAATCAGAATTATACGCACAGCGGGAATTTAAATTGTGGCATACAAGATTAGCAAGTTCAAGTAGATTAATATGAGATTAACCAAGGTGCATGCAAGTCAAAATATCAGATTAAACAATATTACTTATCACAGTATATGTTTATCATGCATCTAATATTAATCACATATATAGATATTGCAAGATAGAGAATTAAAGGAGTTAAGGGTTAGAGAAGATTGCACCAAGAATTTATACTGGTTCTGTTGTCAACTTGACAACCTACATCAAGTCCTGAAAATCCAAACGGATTTCAGATTTTGTTCTCCAATAGAAAGAATCAATTACAGATTGTCCAGTTTCATCCCCGAAACCTATCTATCTTAATGATCTCTTTCCTATTGATGACCCTCTGATCCTTGTAGATACTCGTCAATCTAACACAGAATCACAGTGCGACTCTTTCTTGTTGAGCACTCTCACCCATGAAAGTAGCCACCAGTTTCTAGCTGGCTTTCTATCAACCCTTTGATCCTTGTAGACACTCGGCAGTCTAACACACAATCAAAATACGGCTCTTTCTTGTTGAGACCTCTCACCCAAGAAAGTAGCCACCAGTTTCTAGCTGGATTTCTCGCTTTCGTTTCGTTTCAAAGTATTGTTACAGACAGATTAACAGAAGTACAAAAAAGCAGTCTTCAATCTTGATCAGTGTTCTTCTCACGAATCTGGATATTCAAAGATTGTTCATGTCTAATCGATTTGCCAATCGATTATCGCGAGTCTTTGTTTTTCTTTAATCTTGAAACTACATAAACTAATCGATTTACCAATCGATTCTTTTAACACACTTTTCAGAATAAATCGATTCACAAATATGCATAATCGATTTGGCCACAAACTGGGAGTTCACTGAGATATCAAAACATTGTTCCAATCGATTTCCCAATCGATTGTGTTTCAAAAAGTTCTTTCAATCGATTCCCCAATCGATTGTGTTTAAGTCAGTGACTCAGCTATTTTGATGTTAGTCGATGTGCCAGTCGATTTGGTATTTGTTTTCTGAAAAGTTCTTACCTGGTGTTTAGTTCAATCGATTTCCCAATTGATTGCAACCAAACTTAACTTGATTGAAATATCATACAATAGATTGTCCAATCGATTGTTTTAGTCAAGGCTTAAGTTCCTTTTGAAATTTTATTTAGGCAATCGATTTGCCAATCGATTTCCTAGTGCCCTCTGACTTCCCAATCGATTTGCCAGTCGATTAGTTTCAATCAGTTTTCATTTTGTGATATGTACAATCGATTTGTCAATCGATTAACCTGTAAATCAGGTTGCCACTGACTTGTTCAATTTTCAATTCTAATTTAGTCAGTCGATTTCCCAATCGATTATACAATCACAAACATATACTTATCCTTACACCCTTGTTATGAAATCGATTTCCCAATCGATTTAACCAGTCAAAAAATCAACTTTTGTTGATTCTTGTGTTCCAAGCAACATGTTCCAAGTGTGTAGGATTTGATTGTTGTTCCTAAAATCTTGCTCAATTCAAATATTAGATTTATCATGTAGTGTATGAACATTGTTGAATTGTTAATTATGTCAAAATTAGGAATCAAAGGACTAAAGTCCAACAATCTCCCCCTTTTTGGCATAATTGACAATTCATATAATTGTAACTTGAGCATTTCAAAACAACAAGCATAAGAGTATTATAAACTACATTATTAAGTATTATTAAGTATCAGAGCAAAAAACATCAGATTGTAATGCAACTAACAAGTTATAATTTTTTCTCCCCCTTTGTCAGTTAAGTCAAAAAGGCAGAAAAACAATTCCTCCCCCTATGTTAATCATAAGCATTAGGGATGAAATCATATGACATAGTATATCAGATCAATGAAATTCTTAGCAATATATCAGAGCAATTACTGAGCATAACAGTTTGATTAAGATAACTGAATTCAAATTAAACAACATGCGCAGTGTATCAGATCAAACAACAGATATGCAACAGAGTAGTATGACAAAATTAATATGATAACCATGAATAAACTTGCTCAAATATATATATATATCATTAAGAAAACATACAAAACATAAACAAAACAAAACAGCAAAACAGCAAAACACCAAGACATCACAAATAAAGAACTTAAACACCTAAACTCCTAAAGTGGGCTGGTCCTCACTATCATCTAGGGGAGAGGTAGAGACCGCTGTATTAACCTCAGCTGGTGTCTCCTCACCGCGAGTCTCAGACGGATTTAGGGGATCTGGTTGTGGTTCTTCAGTTGCTTGTCGACCAATATCTGCTATGTCTTCAAATGATAGCTTGAGGCCTAGGTGCGCTTGAATTGCAGCAACATCCTGAACAACTGACTTCAGGGATGTTTGGATAGATGTCAAAGTAGCTTCCATCCTTGCATTAGACTCTAGCAGTTTGGGATTGTGTGCCATTTGTGCTGCCATAAATTCCATCAGTTTTGCTACATATGCAGGAGGCTCAGCTGCTGATTCAGAGACTTGTGGAGGAGTTGGCTCAACATTTGGCATTGGCCTAATCCAAATGCCATTCACTTTCTTCAATTTCATCTGATTTACAATTGCTTCACCGAAGATGAGGGTTGTCTTAGCAGATTCTTCATTCACAAAAGACACCTTGAAATGCTTAAGTATCTTTGTGATCAGCTGTGGATACGGCAAAAATATTTTTACTTTGCGAAGCTTCTAGCATATGCCGTAGCACAATCCAGGTCCAACTCATCTGTAGCTCTTTGGATAATCCCATAAAAGTAGAATATCAAGCTTCTGAACCACTGTGTGATTTCTGATCGCGGTACAAGTATCCTTGTTATTGTGTACATGAGCATCCGTTGCTGTACTTTCATCTGTCCAATTGGCAATGAGATGTTTTCAACAAAACCATCAACCATGATATCTTTTACTGCCGTGTGCTATCCAGTGATGCTTCCCAACCTTCGTCTGCTGCATCCGCATCAGAACTGCCATCTAAAGACGTTCCGTGGAATGGCAATCCTGTCAGTTCAGCAAAATCTTCAAAGGTCATTGATAACCTTTTACCTTTATCTGAGTTTTGAATCCCTTATCAGTAAAGCTTGAAGTTTTTCATAAACTCCCTTATCAGTTTGGATAACTGTCCAAAGTAGATGAAAAGAAAACCTTCAAGACCATGAAATCTCAAATGATCTTGGAATGTGAAAGCCCTCTGTATCAAAGTAGGCAAAATCCAGGGTTCTGCCCTCATGGATTTTCCTTTTCAGAAACTCTGCTGGAATGGTAACTTATGCATCTTTATCCTTAGGTGCAGGGGTTTCCTTAGGTGGGGTGATGTCACAGGCTTCTTTTTCTTCTGAGAAATCTCTTTCATCGCATCAGCCAAGAGCTTCTTTGATGTGGTTCCTTCCTTTTCTTAGATACTTCTTGATTCAGTGCAGGTTGCTTGCCCTTGTCCTTGGCAAGGATCTTATGCGTAGGAATTGAAATTCTTTTTAGGACACAGTAGGTGGAGGTGTAGGAGTTCCACTTGTTGAAGATGATGAAGGTGAAGGGGTATGGGCTTGGGTCTGTTTCACTCGAGCCATGGTTGCAAATAGAAGAGATGAGTGAAGATAGAGTTCAGATTGAATGCAGATATCAGTTGCAGAGACAGCGCAAGAAGATGAAGCAGAGAAAGAAATAGAGAAATCTGGAAATAAACAGTGAAGAAATCGATTTAGACCTGTTTCTTTTTAAACCTTTGAACAAGTAAATCGATTGATCAATCGACTATGTTACCGTTTCTGGAAATCCTCAATCGATTTGGTAATAATGACCTTCAACGGCTAGTGAGAAATGGTTACAACGGTAATATTTCTAATCGTGCCAAATCGATGTCCATAGTTACTTAATCGATTCCCAAATCGATTGTCTAAACGTTGAATACTGAACTAGTCGATTTCCCAATCGACGCTCGGGCATATTTCAAAACACATCTCTGAATTTTGAATCCTGGGCTAAAACAATCGATTCCCAAATCGATTATTTTAAACACAACAAAGAACAAACGTGAAATCGATTACCCAATCGATTTAAACAACAAAAACTTTCTGATTGAATGCGCATTTGACTCTTTTCCTGTGTCATCAAATACAACTTGGTTGACCAAACTTTCTTCATTTAACTTCATTTAATGTTAAAGACAAGACTCTCAAACTTGTCTCCTTTCACGTGTCTTGAGCATTCCACTTTCAAATACAAATCTTGCTTGGTGGATGTCAAGCACACCTACAAAAATAATTAAGTTTTGGATCTAGGTACCCAATTCAAAGTGGGTCCTAGGGGTCAGTTTCAAACACAGATTTCTTTGCTATCCAAACTTGCTTCATTCTCTATTGGCTAATTTTTTAAATGTGCAATTTGATACAAAATGTGCCTTTCTGCAACAGAATGACATTTGCCATCAAAGGATGAATGTTTGTTTGGTTTAGTAAAGATGTCATACATACTCTTAGCAATAGCAGATTTTTGACCATGTTTGACATTTCTGGTTTGCATATAACCAATACCATATCTATATTTATTTCTTTTAACATGTATATTTGGTGTATATCCTAAACCAGACTTTTTCATGAACATGTCTTTGATTGCTAAGTATGACATTAAGTTTTATCTTACTATTAGAAATTTCAATAAGTCAGATTTTAATGATGCAACAGTATCTTCAAGTTCAATGCACTTTGCAGATTTTTCATGTGAATCCTTTTTCAATTGTTCACATAAATTCTCAATTTCTTTATGTTCATTTTTCATTTGTTCAATGCATTTTCTTTGTGCTCACAACTGTTTTTATGGAATTCACATAATCATCATGCAGTTCATTAAATGAAAGCTTCTTGTAGCTCATCATATGTTGGATTAGATTGTGAACTAACCTATTTTATGATTCTGAATCGGTATTTGCCATGAGACACAAATTGACTTCTTCTTCATTAGAAGACGGCAAGAGATTGTTGGTTGTCCACTCCATGCAATAATATGCTCTTCTGGCTTTGTGAGCTGGCTCCTTGTCTTTAGTATTTGTAGTCCTATTTTTGTATTTTCATCTTGTGACAGTCAGACTTGATATGACCAGTTTTACCACATTCATAGCATGTAATTGTCTTGTTTTCACTAGTCTTTGGAGCTAGATGGCTTTTCCTGAATTTGTTGTCCTTTCTTCTTCAAAAACTTCTTAATTTCTTGACAAGTGACCGATTTCAGTCTCTTCAGTTTCACTACTGGATTTCATCTGAGCAGCTATCTGATTCAGTTTCGATTGCTGGGCTTGAACCTTCAGGATAATCCTTTCTTTTTCCTGATTTCCATTTCTGATTCGTCCAGCCGATGTAGTTCCATTTCATGTTCCCTTTAGTTTTCCAAACAAGTTGCAGTTGTCATCTTTTGCTAAATCTTTAGATTCTACTATGGCTGTTATTTTTTTGCTGCCATTCTTGGTTAGACACCTCTTAATTTTTCCAAATCTGCTGTTCGTTGTCCACTTGCTTTCCAATGCGTGAAGATTATTCACAATGTGTGTGAATCTGGTTTCCAGATCGCATGATGGATTCGTCCTTTTTCATGCTGAATAATTCATATTCGTGCATAAGTGTGTTTACGCGAGTCTCTCTTCACATCGGTGTTCCTTCATGTGTTCTTGAAGAATGTCCCACATTTCTTTTGCTGACTTGCAGTTTGATACTCTAAAGAATTTCTTCTGCACAAAGAGCAGATGTTATAATGTTCTTACCTTAGCATTATAACCTACTTTTTTTTGTCGTCGTCTGACCAGTGGCTCTAGGCTTGAGAATCATTGAGTCATTTGTTTCTGCAATCTTGGGAATATATGGACCGTTTTCAACAGCGTCAAGGATGTCTATGCCACTGGCTTCCCGGAAGATCAGCATCCTGTGCTTTCAGTACATACAAGTGGTTCCGTTGAAAAGCTGGAGGTCTTGCTAAACGACGCGCCTTCTCCCAGAAAATCGTTTGAGGACCATAGTGCTTTTATGAGTGTTACTCTCGAAAGTTAGGCTCTGAGGCAATTGTTGGTATCTACGGCTCCGTAAAAAATCGGAATGTATTAGTTCTTTAAAATCAACATCAGAATTATAAGCACAGCGGAATTTTAAATTGTGGCATACAAATTGCAGAGTTCAAGTACGAATAATATGAGATTAAGACAATGTGCTTGCAGTCAAAATATTAGATTAAACCAATATTACTTTATCACAGAATATGTTTAAATCATGCATCTAATATTAATGACATATACAGATATGCAAGATAGAGAATTAAAGGAAAGGGAGTTACCGGGTTAGAGAAGATTGACCAAGAATTTATATGGTTCAGTTGTCAACTTGACAACCTACATCCCAGTCCTGAAAATCCACACGGATTTCAGATTTTCTTCTCCAATAGAAAGAATCCATTCCCAGCTTGTCCAGTTTCATCCCCGAAACCTATCTATCTTAATGATCTCTTTCCTATTGATGACCCCTGATCCTTGTAGATACTCGTCATCTAACACAGAAAAAATCACAGTGCGACTGCTTCTTGTTGAGCACTCTCACCCATGAAGTACCACAGTTTCTAGCTGGCTTTCTATCAACCCTTTGATCCTTGTAGACACTCGGCAGTCTAACACACAATCATATATGGCTCTTTCTTGTTGAGACCTCTCACCCAAGAAAGTAGCCACCAGTTTCTAGCTGGTTCTCGCTTCGTTCGTTTTAAAGTATTGTACAGGACAGATAATCAGAAGACAAAAGCAGTCTTCAATTTGATCAGTGTTCTTCTCACGAATCGGATATTCAAAAGATTGTTCATGAGAACTCTTTTCTTTTCTCTCAAGATCACTTTTCAAGCTCTTTTATGATTGTTGATTGATCTTTTGATCTTGACTGAAAGAGCAATATCAGATGTTAGCAAAGTGTATTGTGATTTTTCTGTTATTGAAGTTATTTGAGTTTCTTAAGAAAAATGAAAATTATGATCAAGGTTCATAGATAAAAAGATTGAAAGACAGTTTATATAGTTTCAGAAAAAGCAACAACTAAATCGATTACCAATCGATTTATTAAAGTTATAAAACATGTCTAATCAATTTTGCCAATCGATTATCGCGAGTCTTGTTTTTCTTTAATCTTGAAACTACATAAACTAATCGATTTACCAATCGATTCTTTTAACACCACTTTTCAGAATAAATCGATTCACAAATATGCATAATCGATTTGGCCACAAACTGGGAGTTCACTGAGATATCAAAAACATTGTTCCAATCGATTCCCAATCGATTGTGTTTCAAAAAGTTCTTTCAATCGATTCCCCAATCGATTGTGGTTAAGTCAGTGACTCAGCTATTTGATGTTAGTCGATGTGCCAGTCGATTTGGTATTTGTTTCTGAAACAGTTCTCTATCTGTGTTAGTTCATCGATTTCCCAATTGATTGCAACCAAACTTAACTTGATTGAAATATCATACAATACGATTTGTCCATCGATTGTTTAGTCAAGGCCTTAAGTTCCTTTTGAAATTTTATTTAGGCAATCGATTTGCCAATCGATTTCCTAGTGCCCTCTGACTTCCCAATCGATTTGCCAGTCGATAGTTTCCAATCACGTTTTCATTTTGTGATATGTACAATCGATTTGTCAATCGATTAACCTGTAAATCAGGTTGCCACTGACTGTTCATTTTCATTCTTAATTTAGTCAGTCGATTTCCCAATCGATTATACAATCAAAACATATACTTATCCTTACACCCTGGTTATGAAAATGGATTCCCAATCGATTTAAACCAGTCAAAAATCAACTTTTGTTGATTTCTTGTGTTCCAAGCAACATGTTTCCAAGTTGTCTAGGATTTGATTGCTGTTCCCTAAAATCTTGCTCAGTTCAAATATTAAGATTATCATGTAGTGTATGAACATTGTTGATTGTTAATTATGTCAAAATTAGGAATCAAGGATAAAGTCCAACAATCTCCCCCTTTTTGGCATAATTGACAATTCCATATAATTGTAACTTGAGCTTCAAAACAACAAGCATAAGAGTATTATTACATTATTAAGTATCAGAGCAAAATCATCAGATTGTAAAAACAATGCAACAACAAGCATATTATCAAGTTATAATTTTTCTCCCCCTTTGTCAGTTAAGTCAAAAAGGCAGAAAACAATTCCTCCCCCTATGTTAAACAACATAAGCATTGGGGTTGAAATCATATGACATAGTATATCAGATCAATGAAATTCATAGCAATATATCAGAGCAATTACTGAGCATAACAGTTTGATTAAGATAACTGAATTCAAATTAAACAACATGTGCAGTGTATCAGATCAAACAACAGATATGCAACAGAGCAGTATGACAATATTAATTTGATAACATTGAATAAACTTGCTCATATATATATCATTAAGAAAACAAAAAAAACATAAAAAAAAGCAAAACAGCAAAACAGCAAAGCACCAAGACATCACAAATAAAGAACTTAAAACACCTAAACTCCTAAAGTGGCTGGTCCTCATATCATCTAGGGGAGAGGTAGAGACCGCTGTATTAACCTAGCTGGTGTCTCCTCACCGCGAGTCTCAGACGGATTAGATGGGGATCTGGTTGTGGTTCTTCAGTTGCTTTTGTCGACCAATACTGCTAATGTTTCAAAAATGCATAGCTTGAGGCCTAGGTTGGCTTTGAATGCAGCAACATCCTGAACAACTGACTTCAGGGATGTTTGGATTAGAATGTAAACGTAGCTTCCATCCTTGCAATTAGACTCTACAGTTGGGCATGTGTGCATTTGTGCTGCATAATTCCCATCAGTTTTGCTACATATGCAGGAGGCTCCAGCTGCTGATCAGAGGACTTGTGGAGAGTTGGCTCAACATTTGCATTGGTCCTAATCCAAATGCCATTCACTTCTTCAATTTCATCTGATTTACATTGCTTCACTGGAAGATGAGGGTTGTCTTAGCAGATTCCATTCACAAAGACACCTTGAATGCTTAAGTATATTTGTGATCAGCTGTGGATACGGCAACAAATAATTTTACTTTGCGAAGCTTAGCATATGCCGTAGCACAATCCAGGTCCAACTCATCCGTAGCTCTTTGGATAATCCCCATAAAAGTAGAATATCAAGCTTCTGAACCACTGCGTGATTTCCTGATCGCGGTACAAGTATCCTTGTTATTGTGTACATGAGCATCCGTTGCTGTACTTTCATCTGTCCAATTGGCAATGAGATGGTTTCAACAAAACCATCAACCATGATATCTTTCACTGCCGTGTGCCTGTCCAATGATGCTTCCCAACCTTCGTCAGCTGCATCCGCATCAGAACTGCCATCTAAAGACGTTCCGTGGAATGGCAATCCTGTCAGTTCAGCAAAATCTTCAAAAGTCATTGATAACTTTTTACCTTTAATCTGAGTCTTGAATCCCTTATCAGTGAGTTTGAAGTTTGCGTAAAACTCCCTTATCAATTTTGGATAACTGTCCAAAGTAGATGAAAGAAAACCTTCAAGACCATGAAATCTCAAATGATCTTGGAATGTGAAGCCTTCTGTATCGAAGTAGGCAAAATCCAGGGTTCTGCCCTCATGGATTTTCCTTTTCAGAAACTCTGCTGGAATGGTGACTTCTGCATCTTTATCCTTAGGTGCAGGGGTTTTCTTAGGTGGGGGTGATGTCACAGGCTTCTTTTTCTTCTGAGAAATCTCTTTCATCGCATCAGCCAAGAGCTTCTCTGATGGTGGTTCCTTCCTTTTCTTAGATACTTCTTGATTCAGTGCAGGTTGCTTGCCCTTGTCCTTTGTGTCATTGGATGAACATTTTCGTCCACCCTTGGCTTATTCTTGTCCAATTAGGGTTTTTACCCAATCTTGGGCATCCAATAAGTTTATTTTTGTCATTGGATGAACATTTAGGTCATTTTAGTCATTCCTTGGCTTATTCTTGTCTAATTAGGGTTTTTAACCAATCTTGTGCATCCCATAGGTGTGTTTGTGTCATTGGATGAACATTTAGGACATTTTCGTCCTTCCTAAACTTATTATTGGCCAACTAAGGTTTTAAAACAATCTTGTGCATCCAATAGATGTGTTTGTTTCATTGGATGAACATTTAG
>PGWS01032167.1:0-20480 GCA_002896235.1 Cicer reticulatum
AAAATTTGGATGTTGCATTAGTTGCCCTTCTCATAGCTTATCATTCTGGAGATTGATTTGGAGGTTGGGTTTACTTCTTTGGACCTTCAGCCAGACTTCTGGGCTTAATTGTTGTTTGGAGTAATCTTGATATTGTTTTATCTTAAGATTTATACTATGAAAAATGATTCATTTTACTTTTGCCTTTAAATGGAAATAACCATAATGATCTTGATAAACTAGAATGATCTTAAAATACCCAAAATGATCCTTTTATAAACCAGAATGATATTGATTGCCAAAATGATCATGTAATCAATTTCCAACTCAGTTAAGGCATGATATTCTTTGACTTATATCATGGTGAGATAGTTGATTGTTATATGAATGTATTTGATTATTTATCTTTGAATAAAAACACTCAAAATACAAGTTAAATAGCAACACATTCATAATTAGATTATAGATAATTAATTTGTTTGTTTGTTTATCTTCAAAACACTTAATTTGAGATTTTGCTTCCAATATCAGGATATAATATAGATTATACAATTTTTCTTGTTCAAGTCGTGTTGCGAAATTAAACTTTGTGTAAGAAAGCATAAAGATAGGAGATATCTCTTATTATGTTATTATTCCATTGTGTACCATCAAGGTGATATCATTAAGGCGTTGCGTTAGGTTTTGAGAGGGATTTAACTTTAGGTTCTAAAAGATGGATTTTTCTCTAGGTGTTATCTTGCAAGAATTGTAGGTGTGTCTGTCTTCTTGAAAGATAGTGGTTATATGGTATTGGTAGGGTGCTTCAAGAATTTGGTTCAAAACGTTTAAGGAACAAGGGATTGTGTAGAAACTTATTGGTAAGAATTCCATAGATTTTGCAGATGTTCTAATTGAGAATAAAGAAGAAACTCTCCTTCTAAAAATTGGAGTACTGTATGTACTCTAGTCGAGGGCAAAGTAGAGGAACCAACATAAATTATTGAGTTTTTATCTTCCTTAACTCATTTAATTTATGTGTTTAATGTTCATTATCATTTTGAATATTTTGGTGTTTAGTGACCCAAAATTGTTTTTGGTTTATTGAATGATAGAAAGATTAGTACATTGAAAATACTATTTTTAGTCAATTTCATGTTTTGAATTGTTGAGCACGCAATCTATTTTGAACTCATCTCAACGAATTGTGAATTGTATTAATAACTGAATTTCTATTATCTTTGATTTCATATCATTAGTGCATCATTAAGAAATTCTAGTTTATCTTCACATTTTATTGAATCAAATCATTTTTTCTTTTGTTAAATTGCCTTTTCTATTGAGATCAATTAATCTCAAATGTTTTGAAAGCAACTTTTTCCATATGAATATGTATGTTAATCGATCGCCATCAAATAATTTTCATTTCATGATCATTAAAACTCTTAAAAAGTATGACTCTTTCAACCCCCCTTCTAAAGTCCATATACTATTTTTTTACGAGTGAATCAACATGATCATGAGGAATTAAATCAACATGATTAACCAATTTCTTAGTTTGATACTCAAAAGAAAAACCAGGAGAAAGAAACATTTATCAATAATATGGTTTATTTTCTTGCAATTAGTGCACAATATAAGGTTTAGTGTTTTCTTGAATTTTGTTTTAGATTTTGAGTGGTTTACCCACTAGAAGTTTATTAGAAGAAGGAGGGTGTCAACAACCAAAACAATAGGATATGGTAAAAGAGAAATTTGTAATTTGTGTTCTTGTTGAAGAATCATAAAGTAAACTTAGGTAATGGGAGGAAGACGGTTGAAGAAGAAGGATTGGGAAAGAACACTTGTGTAGTTATCATTCAAACCTTGTAAAAAATAAAGAATTAAATCATAATCTCAATATTGTGGATACCATAATAATTAATGTGTTGCCTCAGTCGTTTGAAAAAGAAGTGCAAGAAAGATATATTTTGAATTGAAGAGTTAGTCAAAGATCTCATTAGGGTGGTAAAATAGGTTGGGAAGGAGGAATCTCCTTGTTTAATGGTGGACAAACCATAAGTGGTTTGAGAAATTCTAAAAAAATCACTCTGAGAAAATATGTTCTCGAGGTTTTGCCAAACAAGGTTCATCAATCTAAAACATAATGCTATCTTAGACTTGCAATGTTCCCAATATGAGAAATCATAGACTTGAATGTCACATTTTTTTTATCATTCCATCAATAAAATCATATTTGTTCTTCGTCTTAAAGAGATATATCTCACTTGAGTTCATGCATGATAATTAGGTCAGTTCAAAATAGAAGAAATCAAAATTAGATACAGATTTTAATTCGGATGAGTAAATCAGGGACTTGTTCCATCTCGATTCGAATGAAGAGAAATGAGAGGAGGAGGTTGGAGATCTTGTTATGCAATGAAAGAGAAAACAAAAAAAGAATAAAAAGAAAAAGAAAGAAGATGAAGAAAAAAAATATAAATTTACTATTTGCATCCAATATTATATTATTTTATTTTTTGTTGAAATAATACTATATTATTATTTTAATGAATATACGTCTTAATTGATAAAAAAAAAAACTGAAAATAACCAGAGGTTATAAATACAAAATGTTATCTAAATGACGTAAAAAAAAGTGTTATCTAAAACAGTAACAAACTAAAATACTAACAATAGTATCAAACTAAAAAGCTCAATAAAACTAGGTATTCCATCATATTACTTGTAGATGACGTGACATTGTGAGAAATTGTAAATTATTTATACAACACCATGTGACTACTTATGAGATTTGTTTGTGATTACATATCTACTCGAAGATTAATAAATAAATATTTAAATTTAACACAAACATTATATTTTTCTGATCTTTAATATAAGAAGAAAACTAAAAAAGAGACATCAAAATTAATGAATTATTTATTGTGATGATTTTGTAAATTTTTTTTTAAGTATATCCCTATTAGAAAATTGTAATACATTAAATAAGATAAAATAAAATTTAACTAATAAATACTTCTTAAAAATTGTCACTTTCTTAATAAAAATGATTAAAATATCTTCCAAACATTTTCTTATATAAGAATTCGATGCAATATATTTATTTATGTCTTGTTTTCAATTTAAGACTCTTGAGAATAATTTACTTCACAAATATGAGTAAAATGTGTTTATTACCTATAGATATTTATCCATAAAGAGTGAGAGGTAGCTTGCAAATTGATTTATAGTTGGATTAATTTTAAGATATTTAATTATTAAAATTGTTTGGTCACACACTGTCTTGTCACTGAAGTTTATCTTTGTATGTTTGTCTTAAGAAAAAAATATTTGTATGTCTTGCTTTACTATCAATATTTTAAAATAAATGATTTTGCAATTAAAATTTTCAGTTAAAAACATATTCTCCAATTTTAAAATATCTGAAAATCATAATTCATTGAAGCTAACCCGTCTGAATTGTGAAATTGTGAATCATCATATTCACTATTTCACACATCCTAATTCCTAATATCCTATGATGTATGCTCTTACTCAAAAAATACAAAGGCACGAAGCATTGTTGTATTGACTTTTCAATTTCAAGTCTTTGTCATTGATGTCTTTATTTGTTTTTTTTAATTATATGGTCCGTTTTCTTTATGTTGTTTGTTTTGTTCTAAAGAATATTAGATGTTGTTTGACATTAAACTTTCTTACTTTAAAAGTGGAACAATTTCTATCTCATTTTTACATGATGTCATTTGTTATCTTAATATCCTATGGTATAGGGAACCTCCCACAATTGATGCATTATTTTGCCCCATCTCACATTTCTTTTTTAGTTTTATTTTATTCTTTTATTAAAATTTCTAATATTTTGCATTTCTTTTCGCTATTTTACAGGGGTGTTCAAAAAAACCAAAAACTGAACTAAACTGTTGAACTGAATCGAACTGAACTAGTTTTGAATTGAACTGATTTATAAAAATTGAGAGCCGAACTGTTTTCGAACTGATTTTTTAAAACAAGAATTGAACCGAACTGGTTTTCAGTTTAAAAAACCGAATCAAACCGGTTTTTATTTTGAAAAAACTGAACCGAACTAGTTTTTATTTCAAAAAACTTGAACTGAATTTGTTTTTTTATAAGTAATTAGGGGTAATTATGTAAAATTTGGCATATATGAACAAAAAAACTAAGTTAAACCGGTTTGGTTCAGTTCAAAATAAAAACTAGTTCGGTTCGGTTTTTTGACCTGAAAACTGGTTTAGTTCATTTTTTCGAACTGAAAATCAGTTCAGTTTAATTTTCAAATGGTTCTAGTTCAGAACTGAACTTTGCCCACCCCTACTATTTTATACTCTCCTGTTTCGATTAATTATATTTTTTTTACGTGTTTTAACATCAATTTCTCGTGTTGTAGTCTATTATATATATATATATGATCCATTAAATGCATTAACATCTTTAAAATAAAGTAATAAACACACTTTAGTTTTTTTAAATTGAAATTTTTTGATCAATTCTAATTGAAAGTTGTATACGTATCAATCCATATAAAATAATTTTTTTTTTTAGCAAACATATTAAAAAAATAACATCATCTTTTTTGTTATTCCTAAAAAATGTAAATGAATATTAGGCATTCAAAAGTAAAATTATTATATTATGCAAATATTAATTTCATTGATGGGTTTGTAAGATCAAGAAAGTGATTAAAAATATATTAACTATAATAATTATTTATTTCTAATATATTTTTTAAAATGTATAATGCGAAATATTATTTATTCAAAAAATTCCGTGGTTATGAGGGAAATTATTATAAAGTAATATTACGATTCTAAATTCCATTGGATTTCCACAAACAAAGATCATCAAGTAATAGATGAGGTGATTATAAGAAAAAAAAATATTTATCCAAATAGAAGAACAACATACAAAATTATTTCTATAGAAAAGAATCATTTTCTTATCCGTTTCAATTTGTTCATACCATCATGATTCAATTCATGCAAGAAAGAATCGTATCGAGTTTCATTTTGTTCCATACTCTTTTTTTCCTTTCTTTTTTCATCCATCCTCTTCCTCATCCTTCACTCTCTTTTTTAACATTTTTTTGTGTAGTTTGGCAAACAAAGTGAATAACATTGACCATAACCTTCTCCTAACACTAACCCCATTAGATGGGACCCATCACGTGCATTAGTCCTTATCATATTGGGTCCAATAACGATCACCGTAGATTTTCTTTCCATGTAAGGGCCCCATCTTCTATATCACTAGTTACTACCTCCCTCTCTATCCTACAATAAAAAACAACCCTCTCATTCTCATTATCTCAACCTTCTTGTGCTATATATATTAACACACTTTCACTCTCGCATTCTAATTCTAAGTAAAACATAAAAACACCTTCCTAGTTTCTCCTAAGTTGTTTATTTTTTTTTATCATTCATGTCTCAAGAAGGTTCTAGAAACATTGATCTCACGCTAGGAGAACCCAAAGAAGAACCAGAAACGGAGGATGGCTCAGCGATAAACGTGATGCCGATGGCGATGCACGATGACCGACGGGGATATCCATGTCCATGGCAAGTAACAAGGCTTTAATACAAGCCCAAGCCCAAGCCCAAACCAAAGTAATTCCAACACCAACATACCCTTTCAGAAAGAGAGCTCCACGAAAGACCGTCACAACAAAGTAGAAGGTAGAGGTCGTCGGATCGAATGCCTGCCACGTGTGCGGCTCGGATCTTTCAATTGACCCGAGAACTCGGTCATAAATCCCGACGGCGAAATCAATCCGGTGGCCTCTCGAACACGCCGACCCGCCCATTATCGCCGCCACCGGAAACCGGCACCGTCCCGCCATCGCGATGTCCGTAAACGGCACTCTGCAAGTATCCAACAACTTCTCCAATAAAGCTCCGACCCGGAAACAAGCCAACAACAACTGGAAAGGATTCCACCTGATAAGAAGAAACGTAAACGACCAGTAATAGTGCTTTACGTGATATAAACGACAGCACCGTTTCAGTTTCAAGCAGGTTTTTAATAACAACCTCAATTTCAACGCAAAGCATAAACACAAACCTAACTACAACTGCTATAATTCAGCAACAAACTGCAATTCCGTTACCGCAAATATGGTACCTGTTGTGGGCCATAACATCAAAACGCGTCGTTCCAGCGGAAGTGCTTTTTTTCCGTGGTTCCAAACGAATCGCCTCAGTTTTTCACGTTAGCAAGACCAATCTCCGCTTTCGTTTCCTCCATGGTAACACCCGTTCAAATTTCAACAAACTTCCACGTCATCCAACACCGTGTTCGATTTCACCTCCATCAAAATCTCGGGCGAGAGCGTCGGTTATGGCTCGACCACCGCCTGCCACAACCACCACGCAGAAAGCTGAGGGATTTTTCGTTGGAGATTTATGATAGGCAAGAGCTTCAAGTTATTGTCTGCGATCTTCTTTCGAGCATTGGGGAAGCAGAACGTTGAAATTTCGTTAGCGACGTTGTCTTGGAGAAGAGCACGTGCGCAGTGAGTGGGGGGTTATAAATGGTGGGGACCACGTGTGTGTGTGGGTCAACACGAAAAGTGGGGGGGGAAGGAGGGGACCCAGTAGTGGGGGTGCTGACTCCGTGAACCGTGCAATGGGGGTACTACTAGTACTGTTATGTTATTCCACAGCTAGAGATATTTACTTTTTTTTAAGTTTAACAACAATATTAATTAAAAATTTTAGAATAAGAATAACCGTTATTCGTGTTTTTCTGAAGATTTTTATTCTTGATTTTCGGTGTTGTCCTGGAATTTATTTATGTACAAATAAGTGTTCTTAAAATCTTGAGTAGAATATGTGAATATAATATGTATAAGATGCCTGGTCACAACATTTTTAAATGTCTCAAAATTATAAAAGTTAATATTTATATATATTTTTCTAAATTTTTTTAATGTATTTTTAGTTACAATTTTATCTTTGAATGAATTAGTTATTAATTATAAAATTAATATAAGAGATATTTTGAGGAATAAATATAAATTAATTTAAATATATTCAAAATTATATAATAATAATATTTTATATATTTAAAGATTAAAATAAATATTCAACTTACAAACTTATTATTGTGAGTTATTAATTTTAGAAAAGATAAATGTTTGATATTTGGTTAACAGGGCAATTGAATTCAAGACTTCCCAATCACTTTAACTATATTCTTCCTCAAAATCACTTTATTATCACTCCATGATATGAATTATTAGTAATAATTATAAATTACACATTAAAATATGTGGTAGATAAGTATGGTAATTTGGAGTATCGGGAAGTGTTTTGCCTTCTTTATTCCTTGTAGGTTTGATGTATTTAATTTTTAATATAGATGAATTATCCTTATCCACTTTTGTTTATATTGAGTAATAATTAGTAGTAATAATAATAATTTTCATTTTTTGTGCTACTTTTTGGAGAATTTATTATGGGTGAAAGTGGCTATGGGTCCACTCATATTGTGGTCATGTGAGTGTGGATGCGGGACCCAAGAGGGGAGTGGCCTAATGGGTGGACCCTAAACTAAACGGGACTGTTTTAACACAGTTATCGAGAGGGCTTTCCAAAGTGGTCCCTACCTATAAGAGTGAGATCATAGGACACGTGTCGACTTCTGGAATGTTGGCAGGTGGGGTACCACTTTTCAGTACGACACGTGGGGGTTTATAGTGGGCAGACGTTGCAGGTTAGGAACTCTTTTATTGGCTTTGGTTTGCCTGGGCCGAAGAAAACGTGAAGGAAGATTAATGTGCGAGAGAGAATAAACACGACATTGTTTTTAAAATTTTACGATATACTTTTATATTTTATATAAATAGTTTCAATTTAAAAATAATACTTTTTTTATTTTGACAGACATAATTATGTTTTAAAAAAATGAAGTTTTATGTAATAAATAAAATTTTTTTTAGTTCTGTTTGTTTATAAAAATTTAACTTTGTATTTAAATTTTTTAAAACAATAAAATAAAAATTCAGATTAGAAAGGTTCAACCTCTATGTTTGATTCTGAAAGTTTTTTTTTTGAAATTTTCTCAGAAAATACAAACTTTTAAAAAGAATATAAAATTTAAACTTTTTCTATAAAAAGAATTTAATTTTTTATTAAAATATTAAGATAAGGAAAAAAAATATAAATTTGGTGAATTGTTTTTCTTGGTTTACCTTCAGAGCTTTCTAGTAGCCCAAATGAAATGAATACATTTCTATGTGCAACTTCAACTTCTTTTTCTTTTATTTTTAAATAGTGTAACGTAGAAACCTTTTTAGTGTTGAGGGATTATTTATGAATTTATAAATAAATGTAATATTGATTTAATTTATATAATTTGTCGGATAAAGACATTTAATTATAAATTAATTCAAATATTTTTAATTATTGATACAATATAAAATTAATTTTATATATATTTTATTCTCTCCATAAAAAAACCTTTCCTTATTATAATGATTTGGAGTAGATGTTCTTTTTCATTTTTCAAAACAAATAGATAGGAATTAATTATTAATATTTTAGTTTAAAAGTTTGACGACAAAATTCAGATAGATAAATGGAGAGAATAAATTTTGTTAAGACATTTTAATCTTAATACATTATTATATTGAGTTTTGTGATAGGAATTTGATTTCTTTTTTAAATGATTAAATATTAATAGTTAGTTGTTCATAACTAATTCTATTAAATAGAGGAGTTGAATATATAATTTCTTTATTACTTTATTCCTTATATTTTCTCCCAACGATCAAAACGTACATATAACCCTTAATTTGTGATGAGATGTCACTATAACTATCCTATAGTTTAAAGCTCTTTAGAATTTTTACATGATGATGTGGTTGATTTGTTGCATATCTTGTTGGTTTAGGTATTTGGTATCTATATAGATATTGAATATATGTTAGGGTCATTTCAAGAATTTTTTTATTTTTTCATTGTAATCGTGAACAACTCGTTACTTAGTTTTATGCACTTTGACCATGATAATTTGTTTTCCTTATATAGTTTTAAGAATCACGAGTCAATACTTTGAATGCTCGCGATATGGTCCAAGAAAATATAAAGATAAAAAGTTACTTAATATCTTAATTCCTATTCTCACTTCAAACATTAGGTATTTCATTTGAATTTGAATTATTATTGTAAGGATATGTATGCTCCTTATTGAACTATGATTTCACATATTATGGAGTATTAGAAACTCAAATCTCTTTATAACTATTATCATAGAGAGTAAAAATGTTCATCAAAACTTATTATGACTTGACTGAGTTGGTATGAAAAATGTTTACCTCTATGATATGAATGGTATTTGAAAAGTTTGGATATCAGTGATGATAAACTTTCTTTAACTTAGAACATGTGATATAAATGCCTTACACAAGTAGCTTATACCATATGGGTGAAGATTTATATCTATTGGTTTTCAAAAATGTGCCAAAGTTGTTCTTTAAAAATATCTTAATTGCATTTTGGAATATCAACTTTTTTTTTTGTTTATTTCAGTCAACTGAAAGTTTCAAGTAAGCCATTTCGTTCAGAATCGAAAGGATTATATGGTACTAGCAACAATTTTATTTTTGTTTTTGTGGTTGCATATCTATAAATGATTTTATTTTGACTATTATAATTGAGTTGTATTACCACTATTTTATATTTGAAGTAAAATTAGTTACAATAACTATACTTTTAATAAAAGCTTAGCTTGATAAATTATACAAATATTTTACAATGTTATAAATTAAAAAAATATAATAAATATTAGTAATAAAATCATTATAATAAATTAGATGAAAAACCTGTAAACAATGATTGGTCATTTTTTTTATATGAAAAAAATATTATAACATTGTCTATAAGACGCTATTTATAGGCGACCTATTTTTTATAATTCGTATAACGTTTATTAAATGTTTTATAATGCTTCTTTTATAATAAACCCGTAAATACAATTACATAAATAGCATTTATAAATACTATAAAACACCGCCTATTTTAATAGTGCTAACATTAGCTTATTAGTGTTATAAAAGACTAAAATAAGTGTTATAAAACCTATTTTTTTGGCGTAATATGTGCATGTGAGATATTTATATGTGTTTGCTAGATGTCCTGAATTTGTTTAAGAGATGTCGTTGTGATATATTTATATATTGTTGCTAGATGCATTAACTCCTTATATTTAAAGCATTTTAAGTTCAAATATCTATGATGTTTTCTCTCAAGATGAAATTTGCAGATATTTAGTAAATATAATGAGAATGTGAATTTTGAAAGATAAACTCTAGTGAATAGATATCAGGTGTTTTCTTTGTCTCTCTAGTGAAGATATTTTGAAAGATGTTTTTTTAGTTGGCTAAAAAGAGGTCACTGATTTATAGTAAGAGATAGAAAGACATAATGTGGTCCAAAGTGTTTCTCTAATTTGAAATATATAAAGACAACATCTAAGTGTGTGTGTGTGTGTTTTTGTTTTTTCTTTCATATTGTGTAACATAACGTGGTAATCATTTTTCCTTCAATTAGCACTAGAAAAATAATATTTTTTGTTTTGAACCGAGAAATATAAGTTTTTTTACTAGAAAAAACCAAAAAATAAAATCATGTATTTTTTTGTCTTAAATATTAAATAAGGATATAATAATTTGTATACAATGTCAACTGAACATTGTTTTATACATACACTTACCATATAAATATTTGTGGAGAATAAAATACATCATCCAAATTTTTTAAATGTTATTTGGATGATATTTTCGTGCCCAAAATTTGATGTTCTTGATTTCACACGAAAACTTCATCTAATTTCATAACTTGTTTGTCATTATTAATAATTGTGAAAGCTAAAAACTTTTTTCATAAAAAAGTATAGAAAATTACAATAATTCTCATTGGAATAAATTGGTGCTCTTTTTATGAGGATGTTATGTTTCTTATTGCACAAGAGTTTACTAGCTTGTTGATTAAAAAAAATATCATTAACTTATTATTAAAAAGACTAAATTATACTTTAATTTTATGTTTAAATTCAGTTTTTAATAGGTCATTTATATTTTTTTTATTTTTTAATTAGGTTTTTTAAGTGACATCTCGTTTGCAACAATATCATTTATGTTATTGTCTGTTTGCATAAAATGTTTTTTTTATTAGTTTCGATAAATAAAAAATCACATGACCCGTTAACAATGTTGGCATGTGCATAATGCTAACGTCACAAATTATAAAAGTAACGATTTCTAAATTGGTCCTTTATATTTTAAAAAATATACTTACGGTATTCTAAAATTTAAACTAGTTCTCGTGCAAGTCCAATCTTCTTCTTCATCATCATCTTCCTATTTCGCTCCATCTTTAAAAAAAACTAAAACCCAAAATTTTTTAGTACCCAATAGAAAAATCCAAAAACGTCGACCAATGGAATTAGAGAAAAATAATAACAAGAAATTCAGCATTCCAAACAAGAATTAAGAAACGAGATGTTATAAATAAATATAGATTTACCATAAATCCACTATAAATAAATGAATTGTTCACCATTTTTTTTTATATTCTTCAAGAAGTTGTTTGCACAAACAGTTGTATGAGTTGGTTTTTGTTTTATAGATGCAAAAATAACTTTTTGTTGTTGTAAATGCCATGAAGGTTTCTAAAAGGATTTTTATGAGTTGCACAAATTAGTTGTTGATTTTTTTAGGGATTTCAAGAAGAATTTTTATCGATCTCCGATCACAATTGAAAAAGGAGTTTAGGTTTCAAGCGATATTTCTTCTTTCTTCCATATAATACAAATTAAAAATCTTCATCGACAACCTTCCTCATAAATTTAAAAAAGTCCAAAAAAAAAAATCTTAGAAGCTAAAATATATTTTTAAATGATTGTGTTTTCCTGAAAGTGTAGGGGTGCTCAAGAATTGAATTCTTGAAGAGCACTCAACATTTTGCATGAACAATAAAATGGACATGGTGGCTTTGCAGGAAACTAGATGTAGTGGCAATATTGCTCGTAAGGCCATAAATAATGAGGTTTAAGAACAACATAGTGGTTGAGGCTCATAGATTTTTCGCAGGAATTTGGCTCTGAACAAGTGAAGGAATGGAATCAATAGGTATTGGGAACATTTTCACAAGGAAGAGGACGTTGTTGGCTTGTCTGAATGGCATCCAAAACAGTCCTCGTTATGGATATAACAAATTTCAGATACTTTAGAAATAGATTTATAAATACACTTTACTTCAAGTCAGTGGATTGCAGATGAAGACCGTAACACCAAATACTACCACTCCAAAACCATCATTTGAAGGAGAAGGAATAAGATCCTAACATTGTGTAACGCTGATGGGATTTGGGTTGATGATCATGAGAATCTTCTAGCACTTGTACGAAATTTCTATGTTGATCTTTTCAAGAAAGATACAGAAAAATGTGAGACTATTGTTTCTTGGACTACCTACACTTCAAATGTGGAGGAGCATTATACTACCTTAAATGCTAACGTTCGACTGAAGGTGTGTTAAGAGAGCCTTGTTTGATGTGGGGCATCATTACTCGGGTTTGGTCTAACTCTTCTCCCATTTCTATTATCAATAATATTTTTTATTGTCCTTATCCCTAAAATTGTAAGCCATAATTTGTTTCTCAAGTTTTAGACCTATTGCTCTTTGTAATGGTCATTTATAAAGCTAATTTCTAAAAGCATTGTCAAAATTAAACCTCTTCTTGATAAGCTATATATCACCGTATCAATCTAGTTTATACCAAGTAGAAGTATCCATATTAATATCATTGTGGCAAAAGAGATGACCCACTCTATGTCTAAATGACAAGTAAAAAGGTTTTTCACGTCCATTAAAAACAACTTGGAAAAAGCTTATGATGCTTTAATTAGAACTTTGTAATAATTTTGTTAGAGGAATGTAATTCCTACAAAGTTCATTCAAATTATTCATCAATATAATCTTGTTCCTTCATACAAAGTTTATGTGGAATGGTGATAAATTGGACACTTTTATTTCTACTAAAAGTATCAAGTAAGGTGACCCTTTCTCCCTATCTTTTATTAATTTTTATTTTTTTATGGATAGATTGTCCCATATTTTTGTTGAGCAAGTTGAAGTCCAATACTGAAAATCAATGCTTGTAGGTATCTATGGTCCCAAATCTCTCACCTTCTTTTTTGTTGACAATCTTATTTTGTTTGCAGTAGCCTTTATTGAACAAGTCCATTGTATTTTACATTGTCTGGATATGTTTGTCAGACTTCTGGGGAAACAAAATTAATAACCAGAAACACAAATTTTATTTCTCCAAGAATGTCGACAACCAACTTAGAGAAGACATCTTGTAGCATACTTAAGAGGGCATATCTTAGAGGATTTTATTAATAGAGGATGTCACACAGACTTTCAGACAATTAACAGATTCAAGATGTTGACTAGAGGATAAAATAATTTGTCTTTTTAAAGCGTTGACTATTTAGATAGTTAGACTTCCAAAATATTGACTTTCATTAGAGTCATATGATACAATGTTTATCAACAATTATAGAGGCATACGATCATTTTACTTGACATATATTATTAGATGCAAATGATCATTTTGCTTGATATATTTTAATCAGAGGCAGACAATCATTTTGCTTGATACATTTTATCAAAAAGCAGACAATCATTTGCTTGATATATTTATAAAGGTAGACGATCATTTTGCTTAAAATATTTTATTGAAAGTAAACATTCACTATCGCTCTTTTATTAACGGATTCACCATAGATGCCTTTGAGATACGCTTTTATCAAAGTCAAATACACTTTAACAGCTTTTTAGAGTCATTGAGAACTTTATTTCTCTTTTCCTTGTTCATCAGAGGATCTAGCTTATATCAGAACATAGACTAGTAATGCTTCGACTTCGAACTACATATCGCAATACTTCTTATAACTATATTACGACTTACTCTATTAGCAGACATATTTAATTTGTTATTAGGTGATAATATTATGTGTTTAGAACACTTTGATTGTTACTCCAATTTATTGTAATTTTGTGTTACCTTAAAATAGACAGTCATCAATATATAACCTTTTGTTTTTAACTTAAATTTGCACACTTAGCAAATATAGTTAAGAGATCATTGTTCTTTTTTTGTTTGCTTCTGTTATATCAAAATATCAACCAATTGATTGCAGCTAAAAATCACTTTTGCACTAACAATACTAACTTTTGGCTAGACAAGACACAACCTAACAACATTCTTCTCATCATTGTTGCTAATTAGTCTTCATTGACACTAATCTTATTGTTAAAGAAATGGTTGATACATGAGGGTAATTGGGAACTTTAATTTCCTTTTTGACAATTGCCAACTAACAAAGCAAACAAGATCATAAGCTCTCCCAGCTCCCAATAAAGCGAATGGCTCACATACTTAGGTTGGGGAGCACTAATACATCACTATATTGTGCCAAAGGGCATGTAATCTGATTGTTGAGAATTATAACACTATAAAGGGAGTTAGAAAGTTATTTGGAAGTGGAAAGCCCAATTAGATCCAACTTTTCATGTGGCTGGTGGGACAATGAGCTGAATCATCACCAACTATCAAGAATAGATGGTGTGGGTATATCTCTCTTATTCCCTTGGTTGAGGGGATGACGACGGGTAACGACGCTCCATGTACTTAGTGACGACAATTTTGCAAAATAAGTATGGTTTAAACTTGTGCATATGGTTAAATGACTCGTTTTTCTCTTTCAATTGCAGAGAGTGGGTCTTTAATCATCTCAATATCAATGGATTGCAATCAAACTTTCATGAAAACCTACTAGCATTTGTGGAATTGGCGGGAATAAATTAAGTTTTCAAGAGGGTCCAGCAGGCCCTACAAACCTATCTCTATGTCATCCAAAATTTTGTTCGGAATACAACTTTAAAGTAACTTACTTAATCTTCAAGGCCTTTCTTCAAAATTGAAAAAAACTATCTACACTTAGATGAAAGAGGCCATAACATGGTTGGATGAAGCTTAACTGTGACGGGCATGCAAGGAGCAGGGTACATTACGGATGTGGCGGGCTACTTCGTGACTTGACAGAACGATGGATCAAGGGTTTAAGCCTAAGATTGGACGTGTGTGACGTCCTCCAAGTTGAAATGTGGGGCGTATATTTAGGGTATTCTTGGCTTGAGGAAGTATCTCACGTAATTCGTAGAAAGTACTCAAAAGTGTTCATCCGACATGAAATCACAAATAAGTGTAATTCAAAAGGGCACATCTCTCCTCTAATTGGGCATAACCCAAGAGTTTTATTTAGAAGGATTGACACATTCCAGTTTACCCACAACATGGCGTTAAGGGATAGCAAAAAGCGGACCTAGCTGGTTAACTTTAGCCTTAATTTTTGTTTCATGGAACCTTGTTTGTTTTGGAAGTCACTCCTAGCAAATTTTAGCAATTTTTTTTTATGATATTTATAGGGACTGCATGCCTTGGAAAATTTGTTCAATTCCTTAATTTTCTGTTTTTTTCTTCTTTGGATTCGACCCTCCCTTGTAAAAATAAAGTAATTAGATTATGAGATAAATATAATTTTCAAAATAATATAACGTTTGCTAACATAGATATTTGAAAATCATACATAACAATATTGTCTCGATTTATTTCATCAAGTAACAAACTAAACAAGGACCTCACTCAGTACATGAAAGAAACAAAACTTTATATTTTGCATTAAATAACTTATTTTACTTGAGTAATGTAGGATACATACTCGTTAATGTGAGTATTAGGTACGTATTTTGTGTATCTAACACAACACTACCGACTAATAGGGAAAATACAACTACCATTCAGAAATAGTCATTACATGGCTAATGAATAAAATATCAGAGAAACACCATATTTTTTAAATTCTTATATTAAATTTAATTTATGTCTAAATAAAAAGGAATGTCACTTGTTTATAAATTATTATAGAACTTTAATTTTTTATAATGTGGAATTTTCATTTTTCTAATAATATTATTTTTTCACTCAGGAAAATATAAAAAGTACAATTTAAATCATTTAGGACTGAGTAAAATGTAAAATTAAAAAAAATTAAAGTTGGTATATAAAACCCATATTAATAATTATTATATATCTTAATATTTATTTTGATTTGTTATTTAATAATTGATAATATATTTACTCTCCAAAATTAACTAATCACTTTAAGAGTCGGATATAAGCAATACCATTTACTTAATATCCACTTTCACTATACATATAGTGTGCATACTATAAGCCAATTGTGATGCCTTTTTTATGGCAAACAATATGAGGCTGTGCAATAGTGATGGTGATAACTGATAAGAGATCACATGAAATGAAAGTAATCGAGAGAACACATGAAGTGATGAATGATCCTTTATTATTGAAGGGTAATTAATGGTTCTATCTCACTTTTTAAAATATATTCTGAAAATTCTTTATCTTCTTTAAAATTAATGGCTCAGATATAATTGAAGAGTAACGTGTTACGATATAATACAAATCCAAAAATAATAAAATTTGAATTTGTACTCTCTATGGTCGAAGAATCATGCAGTCTTAATGTTAAAGTTGGTAACGAATAAATATTTTGATTTTGAGGTTCCACGGTCTAGGTATAAAGCTTGGTAAATAAATAGAAAACGCTCTAAATCATAGATCAAAATTGAGCTTGTCTCATTGTGTTTTCCTTTATTAATTTTTAAAAACTATTTTATAAAATCAATTTTAAATTTGATTTTAAAAAGAAAAAATTTTAAAAGAAAAATATTTTGGACAACTAAATTTTTTGAAAAATTGTTTAAAAGATTAGAAAAGAAAAAAACTTTGTTTTGTAAAATTATTGTTTAGAATATAATTTAAAACTCAAAATAAGCAAATTTGTTTTTAACTATCCATATATTTACAAAACTTGATAATTTTTGAAATTAATAACTTCATCATAGTTTATTGATTCAAAAGAAACTTGGGAATAATTAAAAGTATATAATAATAATAAATTTAAAGTGGAATATAATATTTTGGGAATAATATACGCAACGTTAGTTAAATGATATAATGAAAAATAAATTATTAATTTTATATTGAAAGTTGGAAATTATATTTATTTTGAGATAATTTATTTTACTAAAGGGATTCATTATAAGACGAAAGGAGTGAAAATCACATTAAGATATATTCTAAATTTAATTAAAAATAATATATAATTTTGAATTAATGTCTAAATAGTATCAAATAATTCAGTGAAAAATCAATTTAAAAATCGATAAAAAATAAATAAAAAATTATCGTGTGAAATAAATTGTTGTTGGAAATTTTGATGTTTCAAATCTCAATGCACGTCAAGTTAAAAAAAATCTCACATGTTTGCATATCTTGTGTACATCAAGTATTGAATTTGAAGGAATGTATAACTAGTATGAGATAAAACAAATTAGTACTTCAATTCTAAATTACAGTTTTACAAAACAATATTTTCTACAGAGAAAGAGTAAATAAATATCTGACTATAAAACTGATTTTATTACTATACATTAAATGTGATGTTTCCTTAACTCAACCATCATGCATTTCAAAATTGTTTAACTTGTATTTTGTAATTTACATTCATCCTATGCTAATGACCAACAATGTGAATGAATGAAAAAAAGTCATCAAATGGTTAAATTTTCTTGAATGGCAATAAATGATCCTACAATCTTCCCTCCAACATCAGGAAACTCTTCATGACCAGGAAGAGATCTAACCTTACCCTTTCTATCAACTTCTACAGGGTACTTTAGTAAATGCCCTCTCATTTCTGTCACATCATTGGATGAAAATTGTTTCCAGTTCATTTCTGACATTGTTCTAACCCTTCTCATGCATTCCAGGCTCTCCGGTTGTAAGAAACAGTCTTCGATTGTTCCGGTATGCTCCGCCCAAAGTGACATCCTGTATCCATGAACCTACATTGTGTAGTTTCACAAACAAACAAACATGTAATTATGATTGCAAAAATGTAGACATAACATAGTGTGAAAAACAGCAATGCATTGTAGCTACTGTAGTATCTATTATTTTGTTTGATTCAGGACAAAAAAAATACATCAGTATTTTTGCATAATTCTAAAGCTACGGACGTTACGTTGATCCAAGTGAAACTGGACTCAGACCCTGTAAGTAAGGTCTTATAGATTCGAGCCTTGTGAATGGAAAAAATGTGGTTGGGAGGGAGACCCAACTAAAAGTGGTCAGGTAGTTTATGATTGACAGAGGCAGTGGATATTTGTCACCAGTAACATGGTTAGAAAAAAACAAAAGAATTCAAACCCTAAATTCAGAACTTTTAGGGCCTTAACAATTATGTTGACAAATGCGTATTAGACGTTATTTTAAGGCCTGCTGAGGCTAGGTTGTCTCTACATATATATGAAGCAATGACATAGACACGACATTTACAAATAAACAGTGGTAATAGTTTAAGAAAATGAAAGTGATTAAATATATATTTTTCGTTGTTGTGTTGGACATTAACATGTGTCAGACACAGAGACACAAGACATGACATATCTTCAATTTGAAGTAACAGTGCTTGCTACATATAAAAGGAAGAAAGGAAATAAAATTGTTTTTTGACTTGGGTTTCCATTAAGTATGAGGAAATCCATCAGAAGTCTAAAACAAACTAGAGAAAAAGCTTGAATGCCATAACTGAAACTTAAATTTGGTATATTAAACAATGTGTTGTTGAAAAAAATATGAGAAGGCAATAACTTAGAATGTGTATACCTGTCCGCGGGGATAAGACTGTTTTCTTGCCCAAGTATATTGAGGTTGGTAGGCTCCCATTGCAATCTCAGTGTCCCTTGTTCCTTCCATAGACCGCTGGTTGATGTTTGCTGACCCCAAAATTACATATTCATCATCAACTATCATGCCTTTTGAATGAACATAAATCATGAAACGCCGGTTGTTTCGGGTATTTGCCTGTCCAAAGAACACCAACATATAAAAATATAGTTTACTATTGCATTCATTAAATACCACAAAAGTGACATACCAACACTTGCCCTACTCATTAGCCATATATTTAAAGAAATTTAAAAAAAACTAAGTATCGAAATCCGTTTCTAAAATATCCCTCAATTATAGGAATTTGGTTGTATAGTCTAATAGGGATTTATTTGTATAGTAATCTTTTATATAAATATATATTTATAAATGATGTATAGTTAGCATATTTCAATTTGATAAAATATATTTCCCTAATTTTTGAGATGGTATCAGAGTTCTCGGTCTTTAGGAGTCTCGCTTCTGCATAAACCTATCGCCTTCATTGCGATTTCTTTTTCTAGAAACCTTAGCCACCTTCATTGTGGCCCATTTTGCTTCCTTTATTGTAGCAATTTGAGATTTCTTTTTGGCCTGTTAGCTGCCATAGCGGGTTCACTATTCACCCCATTACTGTTCAGGTTTGTTTGACCACCTTTGATCGCCTACTTCACGCCATCGCCCACACCACAAGACTCGCCTCCATTACATCAGCCGGAACCCAAAGCACTGCTGTTAACGCCCATTCACGCGCGCCTTCCAATCCGGCACTCGACACCCACTCGCAACGTCATCTCTGGCGCGTGTGCACCACACACCGTCTTATAGACCTTCGTTCACTGCCGTTTTCAACCAGATTGTAGATCAGTCGTTTCTCGTTCCGTTTTGAGTGTTCACTTTCCAACCAGATCACTTTTGTTTGTGGGTCATTTGAAGCTCATATGATTTTTGCTCAGACTTTTATGTTACCGACTTTGGCCACTATTGTTATTGCGGCATTGCAGCACACTTACAATTTGTGGATATTTTTTGGACGTTTGAAGTTTGTTTTGTTTGATAGATCAATCTTTTGTCTTTAATATCGTCTTTCTGTTGGTTTTACGAATATGACAGCTAAAGAAAGCAAAAGTGAATTGGTCCGACTCAATGAAGATGAGGTACTAGTTCCCTGGTATATACAAGTACACATCCTCTTGGTAAGTTTCAATTTTCTTTTGGACTTAATGCTTCAGATACACACCTTATAACCAATACTGAATACTGGATTTTGGAGCCACTTACTACATGACACCCTTACCTACACACTTCTTCACTTATTCACCTTGCCCTAGCAACAAGAAAATATCCACAACAGATGGTACCCTTATAACTGCAGCAAGTCAAGGAGATGTCTAAATAAACTCTTCCATAACTCTAAGAAATGTCCATCATATTCCTAAATTGTCCACTAGCTTAATTTCCATACAAAAACTAACACAAGACCTATCATGTAATGTTTCTTATAACAAATCTTGTGTCCTTCAAGACAAGAATTCAGGGAGGACAATTGGTAATGCTAGAGAATGGAATGGTCTTTATTACTTGGATAATCAAAATCTTCCACCAACTCTACTCAACAATAACAACCCGTTTTTTTT